>JAWNLD010000120.1:0-23805 GCA_035041545.1 Drosophila colorata | reverse complement strand
AGAATACAACTTAGTTCATACCGCAGTGACTTCCTCCCATTCCGCGTGCTCACGACAAGACACTCAAATTCCAATACGAGCGCTTTTATACATAAAGGTGTGACCAGTACGGTGGGGAAATACAATTCCAAATGCACATTCCAATGCTCTTTCGACTATCGATAAATACTATAACTACGTTACTATCCGATTCTTAATTCGTCCCGCGACATCCCCTCCCCCGTGAAGCAGCTGCTGCTCTCACATCTAAAATAGCCAATTTGGAGACGCGACGCATTATCACTCGGTCGCGGTTGCGATCAGTAACGCGTACACTAGCACGTCGGGGTACTCCATCGACTCCAGTGTAGACTTCTTCGACGATGCCCTTTCGCCACTCCCTGCGTGTCGTAGCTGGGTCGCATATGAACACCACATCTCCGACGTGCATCGGCTCGGTGCTCCGGCACCATTTCTCGCGGCGCACAAGCGTAGGCAGATACTATTGCACCCATTTCTTCCAGAATCGATCTCTCATCAGGCACGCTATACGCCACTGCTTCCTCGTAGCGCATCTCTCGGGCACCTGTCCATCGATGCTGGGCATATCCGGCAAGTTAGCTGCTCCTTTCAGCAAATCGTTCGGCGTCAGAGGAGCTTCCTGGTCCACTGCAACTGGCAAATTAGTAAGTGGACGAGAATTCACAACATTCTCTGCTTCTATCAGGAAACTCTGCAATACATGTCCACGCAGAACTTGCTTGACACACTGCACCATTCTCTCCCATACTCCGCCTTCGGACGGATTCGCTGGGCAGTTGAAGAGCCATTCGATCCTTTTGGTCGACAGCTCATCCTGAACCTTCTCTGACTCGAAAGCTTCAGTGAACCTCTTGGCAGTGAACCGGTCGGCCCCAATGAAATTCATTCCATTGTCGCTGCGCAGTCTAATTACTGGCCCGCGTCGACATAGAAAATTTCTCATAGCAATTATGCAAGTCATGCGCCAACTCCAAATGAATCGCCTTTGTCGTCAAACATGTAAACAAGGCGACCCATCGCTTTTCCTTACGGCGTCCAGCCGTCACAAGCAAGTGGTCCGAAATAATCCAGTCCAGTATATTTAAATGGCCATCCATTGGCTTCTAAGCGGACCTTAGGCAATGGACCCATTACAGGCGGCGCTGGCTGCACCCGTTGTAACTTGCATGTGGCACATGCGTAAACTATCTTCTGCAGAAGCCGTCACAGATTCGTCACCCAGAATTTGGTTCGAATCTCGCTTACAGTTGCATCCAGATTTTGATGTTTCATCTTCACATGGTAATGGTGCACCACTAGCTCGGATAATGGATGCCGGTGCGATAGTATAACCGGCCGTCTTGCGCTATATGGCATGCACAGAGCTGCGTCCACTCGACCAAAAGATCGCAAGATTCCATATTCATCCAGATAGGGCGCCAATCCTTGTATGTCGCTTCGTCCAACGACTGTCTCTTTGTTAGCTCGAAAATCTCTGAAATGAAAGACAAAAGTTGTTTGCAGCGACAAGCGCAAACTCACTCGGCATCTCTTCTTTGTCATCGAAGGTAACGTGTTGTGCCGCTGGCTGTGGCCAACGGTTGGCTGGCTCTCGCAAAAACGTGGGTTCGTTCAGCAATCGGGACCGTTGTCCGAAATCCACCTTGGATTGTGGCCGTGTTGCGTCATCTGCTGCGTTGTTGGCGGTTGGTACCCATCGCCACTGTGCAATATCCGTAGACTCCAGAATCTCTGCCACTCGATTGCCGACAAATTGCTTGTATCGGCGGTGCGTACTGCTTATCCAGTGCAGCACTGTCTTCGAATCTGTCCAGAGCACGATATTGCTGATAGCGATGCTGTGTTCCTGCTTCACAGTAGTCATCAACCTTGTTCCTAGAACGGCAGCTTGTAGTTCCAGTCGAGGAATCGACATGGTTCTCATTGGAGCACATTTCGTCTTGGCACACACGAAACATACTCGTATTTCTCGCTAGTGACTTGACTTGCATCTACAAATACGTGTAGTTGCGTATCTCCTAATACTCCTGGGCCAAAGTAATAGCGTGGACATCGAAATTTATCCACGTTGACTATCTCTTGGCGCCACTTCTCGATTCTATCCGGCAGTGGTTCATCCCACTTAATTTCTCGTCACCAAATCTGCTGCTTAGGGATGCCGCAGATGTCGGAATGGCGCCGGATGCACGTGGAAAATCATATAACAGGATAAAAATCCCAAAGGATCAAATGTAGACATGATCAGGCTCAGGAACTCCCTCTTGGTGGGGATTCGTTTGCCATTCAGCACGTTGCTCGGGACTTTGTGTACCTTCACATTGAATTTGAAGTCATCCGTGGCTGGCTGCTAGTACATTCCTAGTATCTTTTCCTTAGCGTCACGCCATCCGACATCCTTATCTGGCGGCCCAAGGCTTCGATCACGGATGGTAAGCTGGAAGCAAATTGGCACAAGTCGAACCCGGCGTTGGCATGTATTTCTCTCACCCGTGTTGATACGGCTACTGCTTCCGCTTCCGTCATGAAGCTGTCCACATAGTCGTCCACGTAGTGGTACTCAGTAATTGCTTTCACCGCACGTGAATCCGTGTGTTGGTACTCTACCGCATTTATGGTCTTCACATAATGCGCTGCACTTGGCAAGCAAGCTGCGCTGAACGTCATCACAACCATTTCGTATACGTATGGATCCCGTTGATCATCTCCGCCTCACCACAGAAACCGCTGTGCGCATCTGTCCTGTGGCTGTATCAATACCTGATGAAACATCTCCTTGATGTCTCCGCAAACTCCAACTGCGCCTTCCCTAAAGTGAAGAGCACGGCTGGCAATGGCTTGCAGTGCTGTGGACCCTTCTCCAGTGCTGAATTCAGCGATTCGTCGCCCACTTTCGCTGCCGCGTCGAAAGCCAGACGAAAAATCTCTGGTTTGTTTGGATTCACAACTCCATAATGCGGCATGTACCAAAGCTTGTCGATATTGTTCACATCGACCTCGTGGCGTTCCAAGCGTCGAGCGTATCCTTTGGTCACATAGTCGTACATAATTCGCTTATAGGCTTGCGCGAATCGTACATCCCGTTTCATTTTCCTCTCAATACCGATAAGTCTCTTGTGCGCCATGTCATAGCTTCTTGGCAGCACAATGTTATCACTTCTCGATCTCGAAGTAGTCGCTTATCATGCTAGATGACATGACATCGGTGGTGGCATTCTCGCATAACCACTAGAGGGACCAAAAAATACCCATCCAAGTTTAGTGGCAGCTGCATATGGTCCTTGCTCAGCAAACCGTCTGGTTTGCATTGGCAATCCTAGGTGCGCATGGTCCAGTCCAATAAGAAGCTTCGGCACCACATTGCTGTACGGCTCAATTGGCAGACGGGCATTCTTCATAGTTCCTTGAACATTACCTCGACGCAAGCTTTGCATCGGCAGACTCAAGTTTTGAACTGAATTCACATTCTTCAAATCGTAACGTTGGCATTTTCCTGCTCCACAAATTTGCAGGTTTACCATAGTGGTGCTTTCTCTGGCTGATTTACCACCAAACCAGTTGATATTTAGTTGTCGTCGCTCACCCTGCAGGTTCAGTTCGCGTCTCAGTTCATCATCAATCATGGATACGGACGAACCTTCATCGAAAAGTGCGTACGTGTCCAGTCGCGTATTTCCTGCTCCGAACAATGTTACAGGTAATATGCGAAACAGTAGACGCGTTCTCCTTGGGTCGACACAACTCAAATTCCTTGCTGGTGCCGCTTGGACTGCCCTTGGAGACGTCCTTCGGCCGGCACTGTCGTTCAAATCCGCTGGCTGCGGTGTCCGTCTTACATCTCTAGCGGGATCATCCACTGGCTGTGACGACCTCCTAAAGGAACTCAAAGCTTCGTGCAGTAAGCGATGATGTCTTCCATGGCATCCAAACACTTGGCATTCATTGTCCACACGACAGGACCTGGCCATGTGACCGCCTCGCAGGCACGAGAAACAAAGCCGACGCTCCTTCACATATATCCATCTTGTTGATGGGGAAACTCGGTTGAAATCTTTACAATTCCTGACTCCATGTTGACTCCTGACTCCCATCGCATATTAGGCACTGTTTTTTGGCAATTCTCATCCTGGCGGTCGGTGCTCACATGCAGCAACCGACGCTTTTGTTCCTTTACCTCGACATCCGAGATTCGCAAGTTCAGTCAGCCACCTGCTGAAGTGTACGACCGTCGGGTAAGTATTCAATGTGGCCGCGAACCTGGCCCATTCCAATCTTCTGCCTGTTGGCAATTTGGTGGCCAGTTCCTCAATTAGGGTAGGGTTTCCCAAATGCTGCTCCCCATTAGGAATTGACTGTAGAAAAGCTGAAAGATTGCCCACGCGTGTAGCGAACGGTATGATCTTCGTCAAGTGGTGCTCCTGTATTTGTTGCACAACACGTACGCTTTGAAGCTGGCTTCGTATGAGCTGTTCCGGTCGCCCATACCTGAAGCGAAGCTGCTCCACTACGGCGTTCACGTTGCTTGGGTGGATAAGCAGAGACTTCACAGTGTCGCGTGCTTCATCCTTCAATGCCTTCAGCAATCGCAGGTTATTCTCCAAATCCGTGCAGCCATATGCTGCAGATGTTTCTGTATATGCGTGGAAGAATATGGGCCAGTCTTCAGGCTGGCCTCCAAACTCCGGTAATTTGCGTGTCGTCCTCATCGTCGGCGTCATGGATCCACAGACTACAGTTGATGGCGCTGGCACCATAGCCTCCCTTGGGCTCACATGCGTTGACGCACATCAAACTGCTGTTTGCCCCGCGCAGTATGGCCTTGCGTGGCTTGTGGTCACATAACAATTAGATGGTGGAGGCAATATTCCATGCATAGACGGCGCGCACAAATATGGCAAGTTTCCACTCAAAGATGTTGACATAATTCCGTTGATTTGAGACGGCAGAATTCCACTCAAACATGTCGACACAATTCCGTTAGTTTGTAGCGGCAATTCTTCACTCAAAGGCAACGGTACATTTCCACTTAATGCTGGCGCCACAATTGCAGTACTTTGCAGCGGTTGATTTGCGCTCATAGGCAACGGCAAATTTCCACTCAAAGATGGCGGCAGCGTAGTGCTTGGACTACTCACTCCAACATTGATAGGTCTGACGGGATCACTTATGGTGCTTACATACACTTGATTCCCAGTTGCACGCTGTAGTTCTTTCTCCAAGGCGGTGATCCTCTGCATTAGGCTCGCAACTTGGGAATCGCTGGTGTGCGCTTCTCCAGTCTCGTTACTGGCTTGTTCGCACACTTCCTTCGTAACCGTCTTTGCGGTGGTACTCCCAGTGGCAACCTGCACACTCATACCTGCAGACACTGTGCTGGGTGTGTGTCGCGGTTGCAGCTCAGTAGGTGTCTCCGTTCGCACGGCGGCTCCTGCGGTGGTCGTCTGTTCCATGTCGTTCAATCGGGGGCTTCTTCTGGGTGTATGTTGGGTTGGCACCATCAACTTTCTACCCAGGAAATCTGACAACTCTCTAGCTGGGGTGGAAGCCCTTGGCCTGTGTTACGTAGTGGTCAGCACCAGCACACACACTCTGAACCTTCAACTGCTGCACCACGTCGGATCTCCAGCGCAAGTTGCTCTTGCAGACTCCAAGTTCACATTAACGGCGAATAAGCGAAACGCCATACATGTGGTCTGCGAATAAAAGAAAACGCCTGTCGTCTACGGAAGGGAAGTTGCTCAGAATACTCAAGGTTGACAACGATCGAAAATAGTAGTAGTAGTAGTAGTAGTAGTATTTTATTCTGTAGAAAATACAGCTTAGTATAATATTAAGAATACAACTTAGTTCAGACCGCAGTGACTTCCTCCCATTCCGCGTACTCACGACAAGACACTCAAATTCCAATACGAGCGCTTTTATACATAAAGGTGTGACCAGCACGGTGGGGAAATACAATACCAAATGCACATTCCAATGTTCTTTCGACTATCGATAAATACTACAACTACGTTACTATTCGATTCTTAATTCGTACCGCGACAGTCACAACTGTCACCTTAACAGCTGTTAGTCATCATCGACACCAACCATTTGGTTTTTGACGAAATGCACTTTCAATTATCTAATAACTCATCCTATCCAATAAGAATAATCAAAAGTGCATACAGAAACCGTTGCGGTTGGTATAACAAACACTACTTATGCTAACATAATTTTTTTTTATGTTATGTTATGTGAGATACCAGTTTAATTTGGGTTCATGTTAAGTACTTTAATTATTAAATATATATATATGTATGTGTGTTGGTATGTATATACTTTACAGAGAATTCGAATAATTAAAAATAATAATTTTAGCTGCATTTTATACTGCACTACACGTTGTTACAAAACTGAACTCAAGTTACATGTACAAGTGCAAAATCAATCAGCAATCACCCGCATGCAAATTCTAACAATTCGAAATAGTGTAGCAGTCAGCCTTGGTAAGCAGCCAGCCTCTGTAAGCAGTGACAACCAAATAAAAATAATTACCAAAAATATTCAATAGATGGCGCTAGCAATGTTGCACTGACATTATTGATGTTGTGCACATTTCGAGTTTTGGACATTGTCGGCGCGGTAGTGGGCGTAGCTAAAAAAGATTAGATGCGATCTTTGGAGGAGGTCATCAGCAATCTGTCGGTATTTTATGCATCTAGCTTTAAAAGAATTGATCGAATTGCCACGCGCCCAGTGGGCACATCCTGAAACCCGTAACACTTTATCTGACAAGGGTGTACACGAGTATATATCCAAAATTTCAAGTCTCTAGCTTCAATACCGACAGCATGGCGGACATTGCACAAACCCAATATACTAATTTCACTTCGTGAACCAGTATAAAACCAGGTCCAAAATAAGTTATTAAATAAATTCGCGGCCGCTGGAACATTTAACAACAAAAATTAGACATTAAATTTAAATTAAGACGATATTTATATGAATAAATAAATACATTTTAAATAAATAGATATGAATATTGAATAAATAAAATATTAGATGTATAGAGTAATCTAAATATTTGTGTGTGTGAGTGCGAGACAGATAAGTATAATAGATAATATATGAATGTATATGAATTTACTATTTAATTAATAAAATTAGTTTTTAATGTGTGCATCATATTGTGTGTGTGTGAAAAGTTGTGTTTTTGTATGTATGTGTGAATGTGAAAAAGAACGGCACTCCTTTCGATTTTAATGCTTTTATTTATAATATATATATAATAATAATAATAAGAGTGAGTTTGGCTGGCTCGAGGTCAAGTTATTGGTTTATTGAACAAATAATAACAACAAGGTCTAAACCACCAAAAAGTTAGCGGGTTGTCTGTATAGCTATTTCAAGATCCTCCCGGTTCAATCATCAGCAGACTTTGCTATCGACCTTTGGTTTGCGTACGCCTTGCTAAAAAAAACCACTTGCATATAATAATAATATATATTTTTTTTTTTGCAAGTTGGTAAGCGGCGGGCGATGTGTTTTGCGCCTGGGAAGACGACCTGTGTCGGCTATAAAAATCCGGATCCTCCGCTTGGCTGTTTCACGTCGGGCTGGTTGCTGGCTGCTGGTCGACGGCGTCGGTTGTGTCGCAGTCAAGGCAGTGCCGCTCTTCTTGGTAAGCGGCACCTCTCCGTGTTTTCCGTGTTTTCTTATTCCTTTTTATGTCCTCTCTCATTCTTTTAAAATTCAGAAGTCATCTTCCATAGTCTTCTTATTGTTTTTCTCTCTTTTTGGCAGTCACCCCGACGACTATCCATAGGTATGTTCTTCTTTTTTTTCGGAATTGGTCCGCTGCTTTTGCCCCCATCAATGTATCGGATCGCTGCCTGTAACAAAGCTACAAGATTCACATTAGGCAATGCTGACTTTTTACAAACTTAATGAATTAAATGTAAAATATTTGTTTGTATTAACAAAGTTAGAATACTTTTGGTAGTATTCTTTATTTCCACCTTGATCCATCATATTTTATATAAATACAAAATATTAATAATACTAAATAATAAAATAAATTTTCCGATAACTTTTTTAAATTAAATCGAACATTTTGGAAAATAATTAAGAATAAATAAAATATCAAAATAAGACAAAAAAAAAAGGACTACCTCTATATATTTTTCCTGATACTATCGATAGTACATATCAATAAACAAAGAAAAAATCGATGCGATTAGACGACGTACACCTTTGAGGTATAAACATAAATAATTACAAATCGTTAAACTATATTCAAATATTCAAACTGCATATTATGGATTGCGATAGCATTCAAATGGCTATAACTGAAGAACATCATTTAACAGTACGTATAGTTTTTAAATGTCTTATAATATGGTTATTGCGCATTATATTTTTGCTGTAGCCTACAAATGTATAGGCACATCTGTGTACATATTTTATATTGTATTGATGCATGTGTGCATACAAACAAGTAAATATTTATCAATAGTTGCATATATAAATCTTTGATTGAATTTATACATATACGAGAGCGTTTTAATAAGTGGGTTTGGATTTAATTTTTGGTAAGAGGCTCAAGTGAGTAAACCAACTCCTCCAGAATAGCTCGCCAAGACCCATAAACGTAGCTAATAAAAATGAAATCTTGACAGTGCAAAAATAATGTAATGATTTTTTCCGCAGTTAAAATTTAATTTAAACTCTTATTTTTGTGCGTTGTTATAAACAATACTTGTGTTAATAATATAATAAAAAAAAAATTGTATGAAAAGTATATTTTTTCATACAAAATATGACATTAAAGTTGAAATTATGGGTGTTTTTTCATTTTGCAAACAATTGTTAGACAAACTGTATTTATACCCTGAACCCATTGAAAATGGGTAAAAAGGGTATAATGGTTTTGTGCAAATGTATGTAACAGGCAAAAGGAGGCATCTCCGACCCCATAAAGTATATATATTCTTGATCAGGAGCAATAGCCGAGTCGATCTAGCCGTGTTCGTCTGTCTGTATGAACGCGTCGATCTCAGCCACTACAGGAGCTAGAGACTTCAAGAGACTTTTCGGAAATAGACTCGTCCATTGCTCGCTCTTCCAGTTTATTTCAAATGATCGATAACCCACACCATTTTCCTAAAATCGATAGAAATCTACAACAACCTCAAATTTTGTAAGTTTATTTCTTAAATTATGAGACCTAGAGACACGAAATTTGGTTCGAATGAATGTTTATACTATAGCACTTGAAGAATCTATTGCATTAAGATTAATTAATATTAAGATTAATCAAAATCGGTTAAGAAGCACAGAAGTTATTAAAGAAAACGTGTGGTAAAATTTTACTAATTTGGTAATCCAATTGGCAGCAAGTACTGCAATAAGAGTTTTCTTATGATCGATATTTATCAGTTTTTTTGATTCGATTTTTTGAGCATGTCTCAGAAACTATAAGACCTTGTTTTATGAATTTGTTTTAATATGTTCTCAAATAGGATACGTAGATAATGAACATTTCGGATTTTGGGACATGCGCCACGCCCACGCCCCCCTTTTAAAAAATTTAAAAAAAAATATATAAAATCAAGTACCACAGACTTGCGGCCAAGCGCAGCAAGCGGAATACGATTATGTGTGTGTATGTGTGATTTTTTGCATATATTTATGGATGCAAAGGGGTTTAAATGTATGTAACTACAGCTCTGCGCTGGGTTCAGTGTATCTCCTAGTCGGGTGCTCCCGGCTTGAGCATTCTTACTTGTTTATTTTATATTACGTTGGCTTCTCTTCAATGACGTTAATTCCTAATGTTACTATTTAATTCAAATAAATTTGATGGATCGCGTATAAGTATAAGGATACGCCAATTTTTATTCTCAGGCCTCCGAAACAGTTATCACTGCGGACGGTAGTCTGCGCTAGGGGCGAAGCACGACGTAGTGCGCAAAAGCGGCTAGCAATATATATGCGAACTTTTGAAGTTTTGCTACGATCGAGTGATATACCGAAAGGTATCGTTAAAGCTAGAAGAAAAACAACATGTGATAGCTCATCTTATTCATGAGATATATAGCTGTAAACGATTCGGAAAAAATTTACATTTTTGGAGCTGGCCCCATCGGGGCTTGGGGGCTTTCAGAAATTCGTTCAGGCATCAAAGAAATAAAATTTTTTGTGTGTTTCCGAAAAATTAATGTTAATTTCAGCATAAGTTTTTGCATATGATAGCGTTGAGATGCCTTTACGGAACTTTGCGGGCTTGTTCCCTACCATGAACCAAGAAACTTTTGTACTACGACTTTTGGAGAAACCCGCTAGTTTTTTATGGAACAGCTGATTGTGTATGTTTACCAAAAGATGAAATCAAATGAAAATTTAATCAAAATCAGTTGAGTGAATTACACATTACAAATTCTTAGTGAAAAATACATGTTATTGTATTGTTTTGAGAATGGCGTTTTATCAAATAAAATACTTATCGATATAAAATGAGAATGTCGATACTTTTCTTCATTGTCTAATGGTTCCAATTTCCATCCCCAAAATAATATGGGATCGACTCTTGATCGTGGTAATAGGGTATATTAATAAATATCAAAACTAAACACCCTTTGACAAAGTAAAACTGTCAAAAGTAATCCAAAAAATGTCTGATATCAAACAATAACACTTCTACATGATGTAACGATTTAGGTGCAAAAGCACATTCCAGCTACAAAATTTCTGAAATAAAATTTTGTGACGAAGGATATTCAATTTATATGAGCAATTCCATTTTTTTTTTCATCCAAATTTGAGAACTCTGTCCTAAAACTGCGTGGTGGCTGAGGGCGTTCTAGTGGGCGTGTCTGCGATATCAAGGTCACAATTTTTGGTTAGGTCACCAGCAATTTATACATCAAATTTTGTTGCTCTAGCTTTACAATTGTGGGAACGATGTTACCGTTACGTGTTACCGATTTGTGCTTTCATGTAAATCGATTTTTTGGCCGAAAAAATTTATTTGTAATGTTTGAAAGATTTTCAGTAATATAAATTGCAAATATGGTGACTCTAGCTCAAAAACTGTATGGGATATAGGCATTTCCGTTATTTTGGGGCGGGGTGCTGAAGTGCGTTTTAGTGCGCGTGATGGGGATCGCAATTTTGGGTGGTCACCAGCAATCTACATACGAAATTTGGTGACTTGCTTTAAAATTGTGGGAAATATGCACCTTTCATCGATTTGCGATTTGAGGTGTATCGACATGGTATCGATTTGCCATCCAGCCAGCAAGTGGGCGTGGCACAAATATCTTAATACTTTGTCTGAAGCAGATAACTACAAGTATATATCCAAAGTTTCAAATCTCTAGCTTCAATAGCGCCGAAAAAAGTTGCGTTCGTCCGGACAGACGGAAATTGCACAAACCCAATAAACAAGTTTTACTTCGTGAACGAATGTAACAAGTAAGATGGCTATAGTCGGGGGTGCCCGAATAGGAGATACCCTGAACCCAGCAGCGTTACATATATTTAATTCAATCCCTCTACATTCATACACACATATGTACATAAAATCACACATACAAAAAGGCATGCGGTAAGCAGTGAACACTTTACTCAGCGCGCGCGTGTGTCTCTTCGTTCTCTCTCACAAAAGTTGCACTGGCTCGCACTCGAACTCACGTATTAAAGAATGTGTGCCATTGTTTCCACAACGAGACCACAGCCTCACTTAGTAAAATGCGGCCATTTTGTAATACATACATAAAATTAAATGCTTCCGCTCATTTTTTATGTTTGCATACAAATTTAAGTATGCTGTACTAGTTGTCGTAAAAGCTTTACAAAATAGGAAACTAAATCTTTTAAAGGTTGGTTGCAGTTGATCTGCGAAAGCTTTTAAAAAAAAAAACATCACGTAAACCCCATTGACACAGCGACTATCCGAACACGCGTCTGGTAGCCGGCAAGACAACACCTCTACCACCCTTCCTCCGCCTCTGTCAAAATCTGAGCTAAGCTAGTACACATGTACAAACAATCGCTTTAGAATTTGAAAAATAACTCATGCATATGAATGTATGTATGCATGTATGTATGTTTGTGGCTTAGCCCATGTGCAAATATATTTTCTTTAATAACTTCCGTGTTTCTTAACCAATTTTGGTGAAATTTGTTTTTTTTTCTTATTGTACTATACCATATTAATATATTGACGAGCAGCCTAAGTAGTTAATATTGTGGCTGTAAATGCAATAACAAAAGTTTTTTTTTAATAATTGGGGAAAATGGGGGAGGTATCCGAAATCCGAAATATTCATAATCTTCGAATCCTTTTCGAGATCATATTAAACCAAATTTGGTGGTTCTGGCTCTTATAGTTTCTGAGAGATGCTAAAAAAAACCGGATGTAAAATCGATAAATATCGATAGTAAGAAAATGGGCGGTTTATCGAATATTTAAAATAGCCTCGATCTGTGTATGGTATACACGAAGTTAAAAACCAAACTTTAATCCCAAGCTCTTATTTTATTTTCTTAGGTCAGATTTTGACAGAGACATTTTAAATGCTGCTGTAGCTCTGTGGTACAGGTATTGGCGCGCCATCAGAGGCGAGTTCGAATCTCTACTGTTTTTTTTTTTTCTTTTTATTTAACACACTTATTGGTCTAAGTGCAACTTAGTGCTGGGACATCGACGATTTGAAATATTCTGATGCAACAAAATGGGAAAAAATTGATATTTGGCATGCACACTCTCAAAAAGCTTTCGCAGATCAACTGCAACCAACATTTGAAAGCTATAGTTTCCTATTTTGTGAAAATTTTACGAGAAACTTCACAACTACGGCATACCAAAATTTTTGTGGACATATTAAGCGAGCGCGAAGCGCCAGCATTTGGTTTTATTTTTTTGTATTGTTTTTTACTAAGTACGGCTGTGGAGTTGTGTGTTTGAATGGAGAGGGGTTTAAATAAATGTATATAACGACAGCTCGCCGCTGGGTTCGGGGTATCTTCTAGTCGGGCACTCCCGAGTAGAGCCAACTTGTTTTTTTTACAATTTGGAATGGATCATATATTAAATTGAATATCCTTCGTCACAAAATTTTAAATCAGTAATTTTAGGGCTGGAATGTGCTTTTGTCCCTAGATTGTTACCTTTGAGGATGGAACTTGGAAGCAGTATTGGAGAATGAAGAAAAGTATCGACATTCACATTTTATATCGATAAGCATATTATTTGACAAGATGCCTTCTCATTTACAGATTGATATGGTAAGGCGCTTGCTATAACATGTATGAGGTAGATGTTGCGCTGCGGTTGCCAATACTATTTCATTTGAAACACACTGATGTGGATTAAATATTATATGTACAACTTTTATTCAAAAGTAAGGTTAATATGGTTAAATTCTTCAATCACGACCCAAACTCTACTCTTCGATATTCTCAAGCTCTTTCGTTCTTTTTCACTCTCTGCTTGTTCTTTTGATCTTTTGTCATAAGTTACCAGGGCTACAACTTTTTGCAGGGTTTTAAACTACCATTCCTACATTCGACCATCAAACAAGTCATTCGTCCCGAATGAAAGACTCAATTTTTTCATAAATTCGGCTACGGTGTTTGTTATATTTGGCCCTTCATCGTCGCCTACGATTTCTACTATATATCGACCATGTCTAAGCTTACAAGTTACTTTATAAGGGCCTAAGAAATTCTTTTTTAATTGATCATCTACTTCATATTCGTTTTCAGGGTTTCTTGACTTCTTGCATATATGCGATATTTTCTTTAACTTTTTTTGCGAATTGCGTATTGCGAATCCTTGTCATTTTGTAGTTCAATAAATTTTTCGTCCTCTAGTAACGTATTTAATTCATTATCAGTTCTGAGTCTCATGTCCATTCCTGTTATTATCTTAAAAGCAGGTGCTTCTTGGAGGTGACGCATTTATAAATTGTTGGACCATATTATCACTTCTGTACCAGACTTGTGAATTTTCGGCGCATAGTTTGATTAGCGTAGTGTTAACGATTTGTTTATCCGTTCCACTTACCCATTTCCACCTTTTTCTATTAGCAAATGTTGGATGTTTTTTTTTTTTTGTAAGTTTCATCGGTCCAATCTGGTCAAGATGGAATGTCTTTAAATGCTCATCTGACTTGTTAATTGGATTGAGGAATCCTACTTTCTTTCCAGCCTTTATGTCACTTACAATGAATTCTACACCTGAATTTTTGAATCGTACCAACTTTTTTTTGCTAACTCTAGAATGTAAAATTGTCTCTCCACTAGCTCAGTAGTATTCTTAGTGCCAAAAAGTCCTTGACGGTGGGCCATTCTAATGTCTTCTCACTTCATCTCTGTCGGTATGACAATTGGCTCTCGCACAGGGTCTTTATACAAGATGTTGTACCTCATTTAAAAATCTTGGTATGCCCCTGATTTGAATACTTTGTATATAGCATTTACCCATTCGTCTTCACGCTGCGCCTGCTTAATGCGAAGTTTCAATGAGTCTTGGATTATTAAACAAAGAGTCCTATTTAAAGCGTCTATATGTCTCATCTTTGTTCCCGATCTGGATTCAATTTCGTATTCGAATTCTTGAAGAAATGAGGCGCACCTTGTGACTCTCATCGGAATGTTGCTTTTTTTTTTAACCGACATAGCGAACGCGTTGAAATCGGACACTATTTTGAATGTTTTTCCCAGCAAGTACACCCTCCATTTTTGAACGCCTGAACAATATGGAGAACTTCTAATACATAAGATGAATTGTTCGCTTCTGCTGACATTGTTTTTCGGCTCATATATTCGACTGGATGATAGAATTGGTCGAGAGAATTCTTCTGCATCAGCACTGATACCCGTACATGCTTGCATCGTAATGAATTTCGGATCTGATTTTTTCGTTAAAAAATCGAAGAATTGTAGAACTAGTTAGTCGTGATTTTATGGAATGATGCTAATTCTTCTTCCATTTTAAAAATTACGGTCGCTTTCAAAAGATTTGCTTATAGCTTAGATATTGTGACGAAATCAAGCAGGACAGACAGCAACACGTCAAACCCAAACGACGCTGAACAGTTTGTTATGTGGGACAGGAAAATTATCAGCCGCTGAGGTCTTTTCTTTTGGTGGCGTAGGTCCATTTTCTGTCATATACCCGAGAAAAGTTACCTCCCTTTGCAAAACACGGCATTTCTCCCACTTTATTTTTAAGCCTGAAATTCCAGCTATATGGAAGATTTCTTTTAGCTTTTCTATAGCCTCTGATTCATCTTTTGATGCGATAATAATATCATCCATATATAATATTTGTGTACCCTTGTTAATCAGTGGTTTTAATACTGCTACTGTATATCTCATGAAAACTGCTTCGAAATTCCAAATGGGACAGAGCACATTTCATACTGGCCTTTTTGGGTGACAAAAGATGTGTACTTTTTTGAGTCTTCGCTGACTGAGATATGAAAAATCCGTTACTCAAATCCAGTGTTGTGAATACTTTTGCTTCTTGAAGCTTATGTAATACGTCATCTATCGTGGCCATTGTCTCGAATAATCTTCCCATTAAGTGTGCGATAATCGCAGCAGAGTCTTTTAATACCCTCTTTCTTGGAGACAAGCACAATAGGGGAAGTGAACTCTGAGACGCTTGGGCGAATTATATCCTGCACCTGCTTGTCTACTTTCTCCTGTTTTGCTAATTGTAATCGCCTTGGTCTCTGCTAAATCGGAACTTCATTAGTAAGTATAATCTTCATCTCCACCGGACTGGTATCTTCAAACTTCGAACACTTATACGATTTCACCGCTTTTAATTATAGCCAATTTTAATCTATAGCTAATATCTGACTAACATTTTCCTGTAATTCTGGTATTTTGGTTTCGAGATGTAAGCTATTACCTTCGCGCGCTTCACCATTTTATTCTCTGCTATTTTCATTGATTTTTTCCAAAGCGTGAAAACTTACACCGCTAGAGCTCTGGGTTACATTGACAAAGTCGAGAAGGTTATTGCCTATGACTCCATCGTACAAGGTATCTTCTTCACGGACTACGTAAAAACACATTTCGATTGAAATGAGGTCCATTTAGTGTTTATTTTGAAAGAACTCAGTGTATTTATCTTTTTTCATGCAATTCCTACCAGTATCTTACGATCTTGCTTTAATGGCATTAAATTAAGATTTTTGTAAATTCGTTCGCTGATAGTGTATATCACTCCATGCATCAAATAAAGCTGTTAACCCGTATTCTGATATTTGCACACTTTTGAATGCTCTATTCAAAATGTTTCGCGATAGCTGTTGTAAGTTTGATGTCCCTTTTTAATTTCAGGTCTCCCACCTTTTGCTACGCATTGATTCGCTCTATGTCCAATTTCATTACACTTAAAACATTTAACACTTTGGTTGCAATTCTTAGCTATATGATGTTTCCATCTGCACTTATAACAGCGTATTTCACCCTTTCCTTTTTTGTGCTCATATGCCTTAGACTTTACTTTCACTTTTGCTTCCCGTAACACATCTTTTCATACACTTTAATTTTTTCGCGCCAGTCTTGCAGGTTTGTTGCTTGGTACTATATTTTTATTTATTCTTTAATCCGATATTCATTCGACAATATATTCTACGCTTTCTTCATATGTTTTACTTTTATTCGCGTAACCAATCATTGTATAGTAATATTCGATTAGACTTTCTTTCGATTGTTTCTTTCTGTTTTCCAGCAATTCATGAACCTGTTTTGATGATAGTTTTATGCTAAACTCATTCTGAAGTCCCTGTTTTAATAAATTGCAATCATTTAAGCCTTCTTTACTACTTACAAACTATTTTGCGGCGCGTTTTAGCAACTGTCGGCCATAAATACATTTTTTGAAATCGTTCCGTAACCAATCCTCGATGTCTGGATTGCTGATTGCTGATGTCAAATGTAGTTAAAGAGTCTTTTATGTCATTTAGTGTAAAAGTCACGGTAGAATTGGACACACAGTTTCTTGAATTCCTTGTATCTCTGTGTTAACTTGCTCTATTAAATCTTATATACAGCTATCATCAGCTATTTCTACTTAAATTGTATCATCATATACAGAACTATCGTGTGTTATTAATTCTAATTATTTATTTTTTTACTGCTCACTTACTCGATATGTTCTGTTAACGTTTCTCCTCTGTTAACGCCAGTCTGTTAGCGTCGTTACCTCATTACATTGCCAGCCTCTGTTACCGCCATTCTGTTAGCGTCATTGCCTCCTATGCGTCGTCGCCTCTTATTCGTCGACGCCTCTGCTGCGTCGATAGCCTTTTTTGTCTTCTGCGAGTTTGTCGCTCGATCAGAGAGTGATCAATTTTTTCCGCTTTATAGCTATATATCTCACGAACGAGATGAGCTATCACATGTGCTATGTTTTTCTTCTAGTTTAAACAAAACCTTTCGATTAATAGTTAATTGCTAGCTGCTTTTTGCACTACGTTGTGCTTCGCCCCTAGTGCAGACCACCATCCGCAGTGATTAAACATTATATCCAAAAAAAATGATTTCATTAAAATCGGCCAACCGGTAAAGAAATATGACATTTTACTTCTTTTTTTTTTTTAAGTTGAACCTATTCAGTTGCTCGGGACTGTATATTTATGTGTGCACGTATATATAAATATACTTGCGGTTATTATATAAATTATACGAAATTGTTATTTTTTCTGGAATTTCTTAGGTAATCATTTGTTTGATAAAAGAAAAGAGTAATCCTTTTATTCCTATAATATCTCATATTATTTCGTACAAAAGTGTTTACAGATAATTGAATAAATAAAAATAATAATTTTGGCTGATTTTTATACTGCACCACCATACTACCAGTTGATCAAGTTATGACAAAACTCAAGTCAAGCTGTATGACAAGTGCACGATCAGCAATGTGTCGGTATACATTTTATGCACATAGCTTACAAACTGAGGGAGATAAATAGATTTAATCGAATTTAGACCACGTCCCCAGTGGGCGCACCGCCAAACTCTTCACACTTTATCTGACGCGGAAATACACTAGTAAATCTTTAAAATTGCAAGTTTCTAGCTCCAATAACGGCGAATAAAATTGCGTTCATACGGACAGCAAGACGTACATTGCATAAACCCAATATAATAGTTTCACTTCGTAAACGAGTATAAAAACGCAATTCAAGTACCACAGACGTGTGCTTTGGTTTGTACATTGTATTTATTGCCCTTATTAAGTCCTGAAAATTTTAAACGATCATATTCTTGGTTCAAAAGTTATTCAAGAATTAATTTTCCACAGTGGGGCTGCTGAGCCAAGCGCAGCTGCTGAGAGTTACTCTCATGTTTGCGTATGAATGCAAAGGGGTTATATACATTTATGTAACGACAGATTGCCGCTGGGTTTTCGGTATCTACCAGTTGGGCTCTCCCGACTTTTTTGTTATTAAGTTAGTTTTATTCGTTTTTAATCAATTTTATATGAAAATGAATATATATTTTAGGAACGCAAGGAGTGTGGACGACGTGGACGTAAGCCTGGCAGAAAGACATCCTCTGAAAAAGTTGATATAAAAGCAAAACTGGGTAACAATTTTACTTGATAAATACATATTTTAAAAATAATATAAATAATTATTCTATTCAACTGTATTTATTACTTAGAGCGAAGTAGACAAAGTGCAAGGGAATGCCGCGCCAGGAAAAAGCTTCGTTATCAGTATCTGGAAGAGTTAGTTGCAGATCGAGAAAAAGCAGTAATTGCACTGCGTACTGAACTGGAGCGAGTTGGTTAATATATTTTTATGTTTTTAATAATAGTTCGATTATTTTACATCTTTTTTTTTACAGTTCATGCAATGGAATAGACAGTTAGAGTATAATGCATGTCCCAATGAAATTTATCAGTTGCTTACAGATATTGGTATTAAGCAGGAAATCCATTCTTAAATTTAAAAAATATTTTTACATTGTTTTTTAACAAAAATATATTATAATTAATTAAAACTGTTTGTGATGACTCATTAATCGTAATGACTAACTCAACCGATAACACTAGGTAACAGTCAAATTGTATTGTTTATCAAATCTACCTTTTCTGACACATAAGGGTCCCATATAAAGAAAAGCTACTTTAAAATGTTTTTTTAAGAGTTCTAAAAAAAAATGTATTTCCTTTTTTAAGTTATTTTCAGAGGTGATCTTATAGTTTTAACCATGTCGCAACTGATTTTAAAAATTTTGAATTGTAATGGTTAGTTTTTTAACTATATATTTTTGAATTAAGAAAATTATGATTTTTAATGCAATTTTTTAACTTAAAAATTCAAGGAAAAGTCGAAAAAAAATTTAATAATATAAATACGTATTTTGTATTTCACCCGTGTATTTACGCATTCGCATTAATTAGTCGTCATTTAAGATATTAATCATTGAAATCGTTGGAGAGACGGATATGATATCATATATATCACATATATTATAGCAATCACTCCCTCAGTCGCTTTTTGTAATTTACTCATAAAAGTCATGGGTTAAGCAGGCTATCCACGGAATGTTTGACGTTAGTGAATGTTCGTTTGTACGCGAACAGATGTACCGCGCATGAAAGAATTGTATGGTACAATGGCTAAACTGTTTGAATGTATCAAACATAAAGAGGAACAGTGGAAGGGGTTTTTAAAGGTCGTTGGAGAGGTTAGTGATGTGGGAGCTCCATTTGTATTTGCTGTTTATTGTAAGTCCTAGAATTTTTAGTGTGTCGGTGTAGGGAATATTAATGCTTCCAGTTAAAATAGTACAGGTGCAATGATGTTTGCGGCATAAATGTAGGTGTTGGCATTTGTCTGTTGATAATGATGCGCCAGAAGAGTTGGTCCATTCGGACATTTGTTGGAAGTGTTAAAATAGGTTTATTGTGGGACTTTTGTTATTTTTTAGGTCGACAATCAGTTGAAAGTCGTCAGCAAAGGCGCAGAATTTGATTTATTTGTGGATGGATATTATTTTTGTTGGGGCGTTGTATTTTATTTAATCATCTGTCATATTACTTTGTCCAAGAGTGTTTACAGATATAATAGAATAATTAATTATAAATACAAATACAAGTTGTGACAAAACTCAACTCAAGTTATATGACAAGTGCACAATCGCAAACAGCCGCACACAAATTCTAAGAATACAAAAAAATAGTCTGGCAACTAAACGCCATCTACCGACCAGTGATCAGAGATCATTTAATTTCCCATGTGACAAACTAATTGAACAGTTATCCAACATTATTTTAATGAAACCAAATAATAAGTACCAAATCATGCAATAGATTGCGCTAGTAACGTTGCGCTAGCATCATTGATGTTGGGCACATATCGAGTTTTGGACATAGTGGGCGTAGCCAAAAAAGATTGGATGCTATCTTTATAGGTCATCAGCAATCTGTCGGCTTTAAAAGTGAGTGAGATATATAGATTTAATCGAATTGCCACGCCCCTAGTTGGCGCATCCCGATTCTGACTGGCCACGGTTGACGAGCACATGGCAACATGTGCTTTGTTAGTGTCCACTGTAAACAGATCTTCGGAATCTGAGTATTTCATGTATTATTGTGTATCTCATGTTAGTGGCGGATTTAAAGTAAGTCCGGAACTCTTCATTATTGAAAGACTCAGATGATTGAGTGAGCTTTCCCAAGCTGCATTTTTAATTTTCCTTCAGAAGGAGAGTGCAAGGAGAGTTGGGATACGGATTTTATATTTTTGACTGAATTTTGACAAGGGTTTTTAACCAATCGACAACCACTGCCTTCTAACAATCAGAGCAGTTCTTTGATTGCCTAATTACATTACGGATGTGATAGGAAACCCCATGGAAATGGTCCCAACAAAGGGACTAATAAATAGGCGTGTATATACTACTTTTGATTCCACTGTGCGGGAGATGCATTTTTGCCATTAGCGATATATTTTCTATATGCAGTCCTCGGTAGTTGAGTTGTCTAAGTATTTAAGCAATTAGGCAACTAAACAATGAGGATCAGGGTTAAAATCCCAGTGTAGTGATTTAATATTTAATAATATTTAAAAATTTTTAGGTTGATAGCTTAAAACCATTTCCAATACCTTAAATAATAATAAAAAATAAAATAAAAATAGTTAATAATTGTCGGGCTTAGCAGCCGTTGTATAATTATCAAATAAATAGCCAGAGGTGCAGTTTAACGTAACGTTGTTTCTTTTGATTGTACTGCCCACTGTTTTCGTATGGAAATGTTTGTTATTTACGCACAGCTGTAGTCAGCTGTGCGGTAACTTGGCTCTTAGCCATCTGATTAATTCTCTTATAGTTCTCAATCGATAACTATGCTTCTTGATCTTTTGTCGCTGGCTTGGGCAACGTATTTTCGGTTCAATGCAGCTTCAACGGCTGTACAATAGTTAGTCAAAATATCGAATTTTTGTCGGCAGCTACAACGCGCATCGCTGCTTTAAGAAAAATAAACTTAATTTTTAAAATCGAGCTAACTAACTAATCAAAAATAATCTTCACAATAACAAAGTTCGATCCCAATCAGCCACAATTTAAATTAAATTAAATTCAATATATTTCCGCTCTTTTATATATTTACACATCAGCGTAGGGCCGTACATGATGGCCTCAAGTTGTGTGGTCATCGGAACTTGTCTCGAAAAGGATACACAGATTATGAATCTTTCAGATTTTGGATACCTCTCCTCATTCGCCCCTACATAAAAAAAAAAACAAAAACATCGCAAATCAAGTACTACAGACTTCCGCTTTGGTTTGTAAACAGATTTCAATGCTCTTGTTACGTCCTGATAATTTCATAACAATCGTATTTTTATACCCTGAACCCATTGAAAATGGGTAGAAAGCGTATAATGGTTTTGTGCAAATGTATGTAACAGGATAAAAAAAAGTATCTTCGACGATATAGACTTGTCCATGGCACGCGCAGATCAAGTTTATTTCAAATTATCGATAACACACACCGTTTTCCTAAAATCGATAAAAATCTTCAACAACTTCTAATTTGTTAAGCTTATTTCGTAGATTATGAGATCTAGAGACAAAAATTTGGTTCGAATATTCGAATATTTATGTATACTTTAGCACTTGAAGAATCTATTGCATTAAGATTCATAAAAATCGGTTACGAAACACAGAAGGTATTAAAGAAAACGAGTAGAAAAATTTGACCAATTTGACAATCCAATTGACAGCAAGTGCTGCAATAAGAGCTAGGGATTAAAGTTTAGTTTTTTAAGTTCGTGTATACCATAGGCAGAATAAGGCTATTTTTAACTATCGATAACCCGCCCCGTTTTCATATTATCGATATTTATCGGTACTTGTGATCCGGTTTTTTGAGCATTTCTCAGAATCTATAAGAGCAGATGACACCAAATTTGGTTTAATGAATACGACGATTATAAATATTTCGGATTTTTGGAACCTCCCCCTTTCGATCCGCACATAAAACAAAACAACAAAGTCGCAAATCATGTGCAACAGACTTGGGGCGTTGTTTTGTACACAGATTTCAATGCTCTTGTTACGTCCTAAAATTTCATAACGATCCTATTCTTAGTTTAGAAGTTATTTAAGAATTATCTCTACATAGTGGGGGCCAAGCGCCACTGCTTGAGCATATCTCAGAAACTATAAGCGCCAGAGCTACCAATTCATTTCAGCCTGCCATTTAAATGTACTATAGAACAATAAGAATGCATTAAAATAAATTTCATCCAAATCGGTGAAGAAACACAGAAGTTATTAAAGAAAATGAATTTGTATGTTGGCACACCACGTGGGGGCAAGCACCAAGCGCAGACGTTTTCTGCATGAGTGTACACACATACATACATACATATGTATATGCAAATTCTTTTCCGAATTCTCAAGCGATTGGTTGTGTATGTGTATTTAAAATCTTAGATGTTGACAGAGGCAATTGAAATACAACTGTAGCTCGGTTGTAGAGATTTTATTTTATTTTGTATACTTAACACACTTTTTGGTTCAAGTGCAACTTAATGCTGGAACATCGGCGATTTAAAATATTGTGAAGCAACAAAATGGGGAAAAAGTGGGAAAATGGAAATGGGAAAATGCACTTTATGCTAAGCTGTTGGCGCATCAATGCTAACGCCGCTGCAAACTTATTCTCAGTTAATACTTTCGCTATATCGCACCGCATTTTTATCGCTAATCGTTTGCATACATATATTCGCATACATTTATTTGCATGCTCGCTAAAATAATTGCACCATTAAATTAGTGTCATAAATTGAAACTTATTCTTCTTTCATTGAACTTTTAACATATGTACAATATACTTCTCGCTTTAAGTGCTAACAAAAAAGCTTGTTAGCCCAACAGAAGCATCTCTGACCCCATATTGTGTATATATTTTTGATCAGGATCAACAGTCGAATCGACCAAGCCATGTACGTCTGTCTGTCCGTCCGTCCGTATGTCTGAACGCGTCAATCTCGGAAACTATAAGAGCGAGAGTCATCAACTTTTCGGCTATAGGCATGACTGATCAAGCTTATTTCAAATGATCGATAGCCCAGACCGTTTTCGTAAAACCGATAAAAATCTTCAACAACCTCAAATTATTTAAGCTTATTTCGTAGATTTTGAGACCTAGAGACACCAAATTTGGATCGAATGAATATTTATATATACTATAGCACTTTAAGAATCTATTGCATTAAAATTCCTCAAAAGAAGAAACACAGAAGTTACTAAAGT
>JAWNLD010000118.1:0-188452 GCA_035041545.1 Drosophila colorata | reverse complement strand
AAACTCGCTCGGTGAAAGCAACAGCCGAGACTCCTTCATATAATTACTTTGTTGGAAATTTGTATACATGTCGTAGAGGCTAGCGAAACGTTCTCGTCCAAAATTAACATTCATGTTATCATATGGAGACGTTTCAGAATTCAAGTACTCTGTTATGTTTCTCAAGTGATTTTGAATAAGTGGTCCATTTAGTGTAAATGCTATTATCGCAAAACGGGGGCGCTCCCTGTTGGCTGCAAGCTTAACATTCCATATATGATGGGAGTCCTCCGCTAGTGCGGGATTAAGATAGCAGTCCCAGCTACGAAATGCTGTTGGTAACGAACCACCGTTTTTAGTCAAACTGAACATTGCCAATTTCTTCTCATCGCTAAGTGCTACATGTGTTTTCCATGTTATATTGGAAATATTCAGTTTAAATTCAACATCTCCAATTTTCGAATAAAATACATCTTCCATGCTTTTAGTCATGAGTAGTATAAGCTCATGTTTACAATTTAACAAGACTTTATTTTAGTCTTCTCCAAATCCAAGTAAGAATTTAAGAGGAACAGAGAAATTAAAATATCCACCGTTTGCTAGCTGTCTATCAGATCCATTAAACCATCCAGAGTTACTAAGCATGTGACTCTCGCTCTTATTGATTGAAATGTATTTTTTTAAGGTGGTCGTTGTACCAACAAATCGTGTGCGATCGATTTCAATGCCTTTCAATTCATATCGAATTTCATCAAAAAAATAACCCATACAATTTTTTATAATTTACCAGCGTTAGTAGGTGTGTTGTCAGCCAAACAAATCAAGCCCTCAATATTAATAAAACTCTCGCCCGGTAATACATAAAGATCCTGATTTTGGATTGTAATTCGAACTTCATCATTAGTCTTAAATGATTGAAGGTAGGGTGAGTAACTATGATATTCTTTTTTTAGTATGCTCTCGTCGGAATAGGTCTTCTCTCGAACATTCAAGATATCGCTCATTGCGTTCTGATTGTAAGACCCAAAGACTTTAAAAATAATCTGTTTGCAGGTGTAAGAGTTCTCCTTACTGATCTTGTTTCCTCTAAGTTAGAACTCGGAATGTTTGAGGTGGGGTTATTACACGCATATTTATTGTAAATAATCATTGTTGTGCTCTTAAATGTAAGCGAACTGTAACGCTCTCTTCACGTAAATTAACTAAATTTCCGTCTTGATCAACAATCCGTAAAATTAATGACTGAATCTCGCTCGTGTTCACTGTCAAATAAATCAGGTTGATAGGCTCTCGCTCATTTTATAGCTTGGTGGTACGTTGAGAGTAAATTCATGCAACGCATGACTTGATTCTTTGTTCACATATGATCCGCTTACAATATTACACTCCAAGCGAATTGTATTCACTTTCAATATATCTACAGGTTGATCTGAGGTATGTGCGGTATTTGACTTTATATGGGATGTTCCTTAGTTGAAATCATGACCTGAAGTGTGTTGTTGTTGCTGTCGATAAGTGGATGATTTATTTTTTTGGGTTCTACTTCCTTCATTTTGTCTAATATAACATTACTTATGTCATTTAGCTCGTAGGATCCCACGGGAATCTCGAATACATGTTCTCCAATATGGAATAAATTATTATCATGATCCACATTTGGAATCGAGTTATACATATGAAAATCGATAAGAGCACATTCATAATCCGTATGTAGTATAATAGGCGGAAAGTAGTTTGCCGATAAAGTTGAACTGCATCCTGTTAACGTGAGTGTTGTTGACATTTTGACGTTCTTGTCGTTATATTTCAAATTCGAATGAAGTCTGCAAATCCTCGTCTATACCGTCCGTTATCTATGGGGTCATCTTTACAAATTATTAGACAGCCATATCTTTCTTTCCAACATAATTGACAAATTTCCTTAAAACAATCGAAATTCATATCAACGCCTACATGATCCTGATAGACGTGCTTCATATTTAGGGCATCTTGTTTAAACATTAGAATTAGGTTTGTATTATCACGCACAAGATGTTTCGGAATACGTGTGTATGTTTGGCATAAATAAAACGCATCGATGTTGCTATGTCGCCCCGTGCAAAAGTACGCACGAATATTATTTTGTTTTTCACACGCTACATCATCAAATATCATTATCGAGTTCTTTTTGGCCTTGTCTGGTGCTATTACACTTTCATTTTCAGAATATGTAAAATAGCCCATGCCTTTGATCGAGACTACAAGTTTTTTTAAATATTCGTATTTAGGTTGAAATAACGACTTTGAATACAAATAAATATTTTCAAATTTTAGCCCATTGAGACTCTCGATCAAACTAACCATCACATTTGTTTTCCCACAATTAGAAGGTCCAACAATCAGGTCTCTAATTGAACTGGGTAAAAGGCTACTGTGCCTGATCGTTTGGCTTTCATTATTTTTTAAATCGAAATTGCTCACTTCAATTTTCGTTTTTTGCTTTATTAAACTTTATTAAACTTTATTAGTTAAGGTTTTTTCATAAGCACGTCACAGCTAATAAAATGGCACTTTTATAAACCATTTAGTAATAAAATTACCGTCTACCACGGAGGTGGTATCATTTATAAAATAATAAGCTCGCTGCCAGTAGAATTACACTTACCAGGCTATCAGTTTTGTGGGCCAGGAACAAAACTCCAGTCACGTTTGGAGCCCGGCGATAAGGGAATAAATCCATTAGACGCCGCCTGCAGAGAGCATGATATAGCATTGTCAAGCCACAAAGAATTAAGGAAACGTCATATAGCCGATCTGGTTCTAGCGGAAAGAGCGTGGGAGCGAGTTAAAGCGTCTGTGTGAGTGGCTTCAAATATTTTAAAAAGAAGAAACCTTATGATATTCACTCGGCAATCCAAATAGCTCAGAAAGCCATAGACAACTCAATTGGACATAAGAAAAAAGATGTAATAATCACGAGAATAATAAGTGTGCCTAAAGTGGGCGGGTTCTTGCCGCTTGTACCGATATTAACAACAATCGGTGCCTTAGGAGGGCTTGCGTCCGGTGGTTCAGCTATTGTTAAAACTATTAACAGTGCTAATGCCGCCAGAAAACAGCTAGAGGAGAATAAGCGACATAATAAAAAAAATAGAATCAATTGCTTTAGACAATGGTCTGTTTCTCAAGCCATACCAAAAGGGATACGGTATATCAACTCTTCAAAAAAACTTCTAGCGCAGCTACCCAATAAACCTTTTAAATATTGATATTATGAACTTTGCACGCAAGCATATTTCTAATTTCAGAGGTGTATTTATGAGAGACTCACTTCTAAAACGTGTTCGTAAAAGGGCGTGTGGCATCATTAATTTAGACTCTTCGACAGGAGGTGGAACACATCGGGTAGTTTTTTATAAAACAGAGAAGGAAAGTCGATATTTTGATAGATTCGGGAATTTACCACCACCTTTAGAGCTAATCAAATATTTAGGAGATAACATTAAATACAATTATAAACGAGAACAACGGTTTGATACTTTTAACTGTGGACACTTGTGTTTAAGGTTTCTACTATTGAACCCAATAGCAGGAGCTGCCCTTTAATCAATTCTTTTAAGCTGCTTTTTAAAGAATATTTAATAAAGATTTATCAAAATTAAATTTGAACTGGTATTTTTGTTTTTTTAATGCATTGGACTATATAACTTTTACTATGTTTTATATTTCATCAGTCTGAGATGAACAATAGCTTGATATACATTGTTTAAACAATATCAAAAAACAGCAAATAAACAACAAATAAACAACAATAAACAATAAATAACAACAAACAGCAAATAAACGACAAATAAACAACAATAAACAACAAATAAACAAAAATAAACAGCAATAAACAACAACAAACAGCCAAAAAACAACAAATAAACAACAATAAACAACAAATAAACAACAATAAACAACAAATAAACAACAAATAAACAACAATATACAATAAATAAACAACAATAAACAACAACAAACAGCAAATAAACAAGAAATAAACAACACTAAATAGTAAAAAACAAAATCAAACAACAAATAAACAACATTAAACAGCAATAAATAACAACAAACAGCAAATAAACAACAAATAAACAACAATAAACAGTAAAAAACAAAATCAAACAACAAATAAACAACAATAAACAGCAAAAAACAACAAATAAACAACAATAAACAATAAATGAACCACAAAAAACAACAATAAGCAACAAATAAACAGCAAATAAACAACAAATAAACCACTGGTTAGTTATTTAAGAAAATGAAGGAACATATTCTGAAGGAATTAACAAAGACAAGAAACGCATTAAAACGAAAATTTCAAAGCATTAAATTAGGGAGAGAAGAAAATGAATATCAATTAGAAAAGACATTTAAACCAATTACGCAACCTCTAAAAAAACTCATCACTGGAAATATACTACCCAATCAGTCTTTAAAGACGAAGAAAGAAGAAAATGAAGATTATACAAAACAAGAAATTAAAGTAGATCAAAACTATAGTAATGTATCTCATGATACATATGATGAGGAAATCACAGAAGATCAATTCTATTCTCAACCTTTTGTGTCAACTAATGAAAGCAATAATCAGCATACTGTAACAAGCATTGTGAGTTATAGTTAAAATCTGAGTGAGCTAGAGCGAAAAGGCGAGCTTGATAAAGCCTTTGGCCCCTTCAAGAAAAGCGGAGAAATGAAAACGGGAGCAACTAAAATAATTGTAGATGATAATGAAATAATATTAGAAACCGGTGAAAGGTGGAATCTAACACCGGGATTATATTCTTTAATCTACCGTAAAAACCTCTAGGCTATGACGAAATGGATTTGGAAGCATATCAGAAAATTTTAATAAAAACCAATGCTTATAGAAGAAATCACTTACATAATGAGGCTCTTAGGGGAAATCGCTCTAAAAAATATCTCACAATCATAAAAAAACTGTTTCCATCAATGAACGTGCCTAGTGCGATGTCTACACCTAACTACTGTACAAAATCTATTCATGAAGGGGGCGGTCTAATGACACTTAAAATAAGTAAACCAAATTATGTATACTGGGATGATCCGAATGAGATCGTTAATAGACTGAGACTTCTAGTTGCATCACAATCAGCTGGTCATAGTAATCATAACAATGAAATAGTTTCCATAATTGAAGAGCTGCGAGAAATAATAATTTTTTAAATAAAAATGATGTGTTCAATGATTTTAGCAATAATATTAAAATGTCGCTTGACAAGTTCGGTCTTTTTTCTCCAGCAACAAAATTATACTATGAAAAAACCTATTCCGGGCATATTGATAGATACTGAAAGTAATATTATTTTTTCAAACAAAAGACTTAAACATGTAGGTGAGCCCCTAGATGACAATGATGTATGCACAAAAATATTTATGGAACGTAAAATAAAGCAAACGATGAGAAAGAAAGATAAACTCTTAATTGAGCAAATTACATCGAACGAGAAACTGATAGGCGAGATAGCATCTAGTTTCTAGAATATAATAGCTGAATATAAAAGTGAAATTCAAAACACAGATAAATCACATAAACTAATTAGCACTGAAAATCGAAAGATGTTATCTGCAATGGAGGAATTAAAAACACATATATTTTCATATTTTAAACAACACGCAGTTTAGGGGAGAACTAATTCCGGCTCCCGACACTTCCTTATAAATAATGCATGCACTTGCGAGGTATAAGGTAAAGACTTAATGGCCGTCGACAAGTTCGGTCACTTCTCTAATGAGGGATACAACAGGAAATATGAGCTCCAGTTGTTGGACTTGATAATGGATAATAAACAATATGTTGATGCACAAAACAGGCGAATTAAAAACATCAGTAACGCAATGGACGAAAAAGACACGGTTAACACAAATTTTCTACAATCGAGAATCAACGAACCGACGCAAGACTTGCACACGCTTATAAACATCTAAGAGGAAAAAAATAAAAAATTAATATAAAAAAAACGTAAATCAATGTTGAAAGACTCATTATTAACATACGCATCAAGTGAAGTTGACATTAAGAACAGAAAATATATGATGGAAAAATATAAATCAATGGGAAAACATGACTAAAAGAGATTAAATTAGCAGATTTGGTGGAAATGGGAAAGTTCTCGTCATCGAATCAAGACTATAAATTTCTATTGACGGCTATCGACACATTCTTTAAATATGCATGGGGAGTTGCATTGAAATCTAAATCAGCTAAACACGTTACTAACGCTTTATCAAGTATTTTTAAATTTGGACGAATTCCTAAGAATTTACAAACCGACGATGGGAAAGAGTTCTTTAACACTACTTTCAAAACATTATGTGAAAAAAATAACATCAACCACTATTCGACATATAGTGGGTTAAAAGCGTCTATTGTTGAACTTTTTAATAGAACCCTCAAGGAAATGATGTGGCGAGAGTTTAGTTTCAAAGGAACATATCATTGGATTGAAATGTATAATAAATTGATTGATGAGTATAATCGAAAACATCATAGAACTATTAAAATGGAACCGATAAAAGTGACCTCATTAAATGAAGATAATCTGCTAAGCACTGTTTACAATCGTATTACAATTGTTCACGGGGCAAAATTTCATGTGGGTTACTATGTTCGTATAAGCATAAACATACATTTGAAAAGGGATATACTCCCAACTGGACAAGAGAAATTTTTAAAATAAAACGAATACAAATGACAAACCCAACTACATACATATTAGAAGACTATCAGGGTGCGCCCCTTCAAGGGGGTTTCTATAAAGAAGAGCTAAGGAAAACACGTTATCCAAATACTTATCTAGTTAAAAAGATTATAAAACGAAAAAACGACCGAGTTTTTGTTAAATGGTTGGGGTTCCCTAATGAACCCAACTCTTGAATAAACAAGAACGATGTGCTCTAAATGGCAACAAATCATCAACAACGAAGCCCTGAAGCCATTACACTCAAACACACACACACACACACAGCAATATTATACCAATTAATTTTCAATAAAAGACATTCAAATGAAATTCATAAAAAGCGTATTTATTTATTCATGTTTATTTATTTATTTATTTATTTTTTTCTTTTTTATTATATATATCCATATAAAACGATGGTAATTTAATTTAGCTATGTTTCTTTATTGGAGGTGAATACATTTTTTATCTTATATATCTAAAAATCAAAATTAGCTTACGAACTTATTCTATAATGACCCCAAGCATATGTTTGGATGCCATCTTCACTGATTTTTCTCTTATCATCTAATCCACTTAAAGTGGTTTTCTTAACTCTATGCGTATATAAATTATGGAACTTAGTTCTAAACATGAACATACTATCACATAATTTCTTATTTTTAAATAAACATTCCTTAAAACTATTTAAATTTAATTTATCTAACGCAGATTTGTTGATTCCTTTAGATTTTTTTATGCACCCTCCGCCTTCAAGCGATAAGGAGTACATCTTTGCCCTTAAACCTACAAACTCGACCATTCTTTTGCCGCAGTTTTCGTCTTTCATCATTCCTAACACCTTTTTATTGCACATTTTTATCCCGTATCAAACTTCATATCCACATCTTTGCTTATATCCGCAAAGAAATAATTCGTTTGAATGGAATAAATAAATGAGTCTGTATCCATATAACTTAATTCAACTGCCTCTTGTAATTTGGGCTTCATGTAATCATAGTGGAAATCATACATTTTCCACTTTGATAATTTTAAGACTGTGAACCCTAAATACATCGACTTATCATAAGTATTATGAAGTCGCTTCATCTGTACGGCATACATGTTTTCAGAAATTGTGCAGAGCTATGAAAACTAGCCTTTGCAATCAGCGCTCGTGCTCCCAACCGATTGCAGCTCACTGTGTTTCCCAAGACGTGACTAGCTTGACATTTTTCCGTTTTTCAACGTTTTCCATAGTTTTCCCATAAACGGCATTGTTCAATAGCTTGAACCAATCTTTCTCGATATTGTTCTGTGCCATTGTTCTATGATGTGTATTAAGATCAATGTCTTTTTTCAGCCAAGCCGACTGTTTGAATCTTAACACACGATGGATCTTTGTCAGCTCTAGTCCGTTTATCAAGCACTGCTGCAAATTTCTGTAGTGTATGGGGTATTTTACTTTGGACCTCAGGTCAGCAATTAGTTTGTTGACTTTTGCTGCCGGTGTGGCCCTTTGGTTGAGCGGACAAAACGGAAGATCATTATGTAAATCGTGTAGGTTTGATGGATACATTAAATCAACCTCAAGAATATAACCATATTCTGAGGTTTCTCCAATATTTATTACATCTAATGATGAAATTTCATCTTCGGTCAACCACTGAAAACCTGTATAAGGGAGACATTGCGACATGGTCCAACCGTCTAGGTTGTTTGCATTAAGTATTCAGATGGTTTGCTGGCATCGTATTCAGAGAGGTATTTATGATTGGCTTTTGAGTACCTTTTACAGCACTGTACAAGCCCACCACGAATACCGCTCTATACATATCAATGTCAGTTAGCAGCTCCAGCTCAATTTCTGTTGTCTTGGGCATAGTATCCCAAGACAGACCTGGAGTTGTATAATAATGAGCCGGATCAAGAGAGTAAATTTTCTGACAAATTTCTCTGAAATTTTGGAAAGTGTCTGCTAACAAAAGCACATCAGTTTTAAGATACAATTCCATGTATCATCAGACATGTTGAGCATATGCATAATCTTTTTCTGTACATTCGGAGTTTGTGAGGCTATTAATGAAATTTTCTCTCGAAGGTAGAGAGCTCTCACTTAAGCGACTCTCTGAGTCTAAATATACGTACTAAAACATCCCCTTTCTATGAACCAGGTTGAATTGGTCATCAAGTGGGAAGAAACGTCTGACACTTCCAAACCATTGAACACCTAAGTTTGCGCTTAGCGCATCTAAACTTGTTGCCATGTGTATCGAGAAATCAAATTTCAAGATTTTTATCGTGGGAGGCAATGTGAGTATATTTAGAAAGGGAGATGTAAGACCTTGATTTCACCATCGACTTTGTTTAGTTCCCAACGAATAAATGTGAATCATACTTACAGAAGTTATGGAAAAATACAGGGACAAAAGGTGCAATTTGGAAATTAATGTTGCAGGCAATATGCGCTGCGCTTGTAAATTTACCAGTTAAATGGCAATGATCTCTAACGCAATCAGCTCCCAACGCCTTTTTACAAATATGGCAGTTAATAACCATTCTAAAACAATTTTCCTCTTCAGAACTCATTGTTATGGACCTAACTGTACTCAGGTATGAGGTGTATTAAAGCTTTAACGAAATTTTCACCAGCATTTTCACCTGTCAAATGTAAATGTAACAAATTTGTCTAAATTGGAATTAAAGGCGCATTTGATGAAATACGAGAATGCAATGGGAACATGTTCATGTGTTGTCACTACATTCTCACTAACTCTAGAGTTTAAGGGCTTTAGCATGCACTCGAAATCTGAGTAGACTACGAAGGGTACATCTAAACTTCCATTGAAATTTGTAAAACCTAAACTTGCCTTTCCCGCCGTTGGCAAGGTCGAGACCATCTTTCCACACTGCTGTTTATGCTCCTCGTGTAGTTTTGTGCTGTGGGAATAGTTTAGGCACGTGCCACAGAACAGGAGCTTTTCTGTGTGGCTTGTTAATTGGGTGCGTACAAGTCTGAAAATATAAATCAATGTATTTTATAAGTATTTTTTCTAAATATATGCATATATTTATTTATATTTGAATATATACATTGATAAATTTCTTATCCATACAAAATGGGCCCGACCTTATCTCCAACAGCATTAGGCTCACGTGGGATTGTTTCTCCTCCTTCGTTAAATATAACGGCCCAATAACTGCTCCAATCTCCTCGTCGGCTTAAATGAAGGAAAGGAGCCTTATAGCTTACTTATTACTTCATTTAATTGATAAATATTAGAGATAGGGACAAACAGGTTTAAGAGGATATAGGGTACGATCTGGTGCATCTAAAATACAAGCGTGTGAACTTTTTGAAGAAACTTCTCACGCCCAAAGTCATAAAACAATCAAAATAAAGTGAAGATGAAGGAATATATCCTAAAAATCAGTGAAATCTGGGGCATTCGATGAGTCTGATACTAAAAATTGACACGTAAACCACAAGTCATAAAACTAGAATAATTAGGAGAAAACAATTACAGAAGCCGATCCATACATTTCCTGAATACATGATTAGTCCTTTACCCTTGCCACACGCACCCAGAATAGAGCTGTTTACCCTTGTCAGTAGGTGTCTATAGGTGTGAAATTTACGATCGAACCTTTTTCTCTAACAAAACCTGTTTACAACTGTGCGCCGCAATTGTGTTCCTTCGCCGTGTAGAAAAACGGTCTGTTCACACTCTTCAGAAAAGGGAGAGTAAATTAAATGCGCACGTGCCTGATCGAGCTCTCACCCATTCCTGAAAAAGTAAACAAACAAGTCGATGCGTGCACATGTGCGCCTGTCATCGCATAACTCATCCCACTTCAAATCTGAATTCTAATGAGCGGCCCCTTATTAAACCGGATTTTTTATTATCGGTCCCTTTTCCGAACAAGTCGATGCGTGCACTTGTGCGCACGTGATCTCATAGCCGCCTCCCACTTAAAATCGGAATTTAATGAGCGACCTCTTCTTAAACCAGTTTTTAATGATCGGTCCATTTTCCCACCCCCCGAAAAAGTAGATGAACAAGTCGATGCGTGTACTTGTGCGCATGTGATCTCATAACCCCTCCCACTTAAAATCTGAATTTAAATGAGCGGCTTCTTATTAAACCAGTTTTTAATGATCGGTCCCTTTTCCCACCCCCGAAAAAGTAGATGAACAAGTCGATGCGTGCACTTGTGCGCACGTGATCTCATAACCCCTCCCACTTCAAATCTGAATTTAAATGATCGGGCACCCACGCTACTTCAGAAAAGGGACAGTTACTAAAATGTACCGGCCTCTTTCCTCAGCTCCTCCGTCCGCAAAAGGTCACAAAGGCCCATGACGATTGGTTCCCTCACTTCCCCTCCCTAAAAAAGGATCACGTACCTGTATATTAACGATCGGTCCCCTCACACCCCTCCTCAAAAGGGTCAGGTGCCTGCATATTAATTGGGGTCACGTAGGGTCATAAATCATGAATTATTCACATCACGTAATTAAATTGACAGCTATTTCCTGTCACAGAACATACAGTTCCCTACTACTACCATCGGGAGTGGGATGCATTTCTGCCGGAAATTCGATTCGCAATGCCGTCCACTCTGCAACTGGGGTTACACCGTTTTTATGCAGTCTTTGGCCAGCATATGTACCTCAATGGGGCTAGCTACAAACTTGCACGGAAGTTACGGTCCCTGGGCGAACACTCGATCTCAGATTTGGGGGTGCAGGATAAAATCCGGCAAGTGCAGAAACAGGTGAGACAGCACCTACGCAAAGCATTCGAGCGCAGTCGACAGCAGTACGATAAGCGAGAGACAGAGAGACAGACGGTGGGGACTGCCGAGGAGATGACAGGCAGAATGATAGAAAGAGGCGACAACACGTTTCTTTGGCGGCACTGCAACAAAGGGAATTATTGACGTGTGGCCGGAAGAGGCAAATTTAAATGCATGGTTATGCACAGGCGCTCAGACCCCACATAAAGAGTTCTGTCGTTATTAAAGTTCGGCGTAAGTGTGAAAGTAAAAATGTCGGAATGTGTTGTAGTTTAGTGTTTGTTTCCAACAGATCGCCAACAACAGGTCACGCCGCAATTTAATTTTAAGGCCCTTTTTTCACTCTGCTGCGGCCCAATATTGCCTTGGAGTACACATACATGCAGCCTGCCTTCATGCGCTGTTTTTTTTTTTGTGAGTGAGTGAGTGTGTTCCAGCAAAAGCCGACACCGCAACGATCTGCCGCGGCCCCTGTCGCCATAGCAGCCGCAGATCAGCCGCCCATATCGCGGCTACATAAATCGCGAATATATTAGTGGCCCAAACAGTGACACGTACAAAATATTATTTTGCGGCGACCCATAGGGCCGAACGAGCGACGCTTGTAAGCCCATATAATTGTAGCACGCCTGTCAACTTAGCTGTTAAGAAAGTTGCCTATTTATTTATATATTTATTTATTTATTAATTTATCGTCCTATTTATTTAATTATTTATTGCGTATTTATTTATATATTTATGAGTTTATTTATAATTTATTTATTCCATTATTCGGATTTTGCCAACTTTGCCTACATTGGCACATATACATATATATATATATATATATATATATATATATATATATACCCTACGAGGGACGCTAAAGCAACAGTCGCGGTGCCGGCTGCTGCTGCCCCAACAACAAACCCGAACCTGGCTCGGGTCCCTCTACTAGCTTAGATGCTGGGCCTGCTACTGGTTTGACCTGCGATCAGGTTCCCGATGCGGCAGCTTCGCAATCAAGACAGGTCGTAGTCGCCTCTTCTAGCAGAGGCACTGGTCACGCTAGGGGAGCGGTCCGCGGCCGGACCTCGAGCGCAAGCAAACCGGGGCCGCAACAGCAGCGACTGTCAGCTAGCAAGGCGCAAAGTACAATGAGATACAAAGCGTCCAAGTTACCGAAGGTTGTTCGTGGGAACGTTGTCCAATGCTCCGCGAAGCAGAAATAAGAACAATTAATGTGCTTCAGGCGAACCTGCACCCGGCTGGAGGAACATCGGCCACCACGTGCAGGATTTTCACCGAGCAAAACCTGAATCTGGCTCTCCTCCACCGCCGACGGAAGTTCAGCGGCTCGTCGACTTCTGCCGAGGACGAACAAACAGCTAGTCATTGGCTGTGACGCCAACGCCGATCACACTATGTCAACAAAATGGACGAGTGTCTTCTTGAACATTTGTATACCCTTAACCCATTGAAAATGGGTAATAAGGGTATAATGGTTTTGTGCAAATGTATGTAACGGGCAGAACGGCATATGAGACATTCGCTGTAAAACTACATGCACGTTTTGCTGTATTCTGTTAAGTGAATATGAGTGAATATTGTAGATGTTTCTGTATTAGAGAATGGTGTGAGAAGGTGAATGAGTACATTTGCTGGTGTACACATGCTATTGTTTGGCTGCTGTTAAGTATACAGTAACATTATGAGTAAAGCGTTTGCTGTACAGTATACAATATGTACAGTGAGTAAAAGCGCTTGGCCAGCTTATGTAGGCTTATTGCATGTACGTTTTTTTTTGATAATCATAACCTAATTAAAATGAAGTAAATAATATTCAAATGTATAAATATATATATATATATATATATATGATTTATTGACTACAGGAAATTATAAAATTAATGCTTAACATTAACATGTATGATATTTTAAACACACATTTTTAATTCGAACTTAGATCGCGTGGATACTTCCTCCTACTCCAAATAATGGCAATCACATAAAATGTTGTCTCGTCATCCTCTCTGCAGAGTTTAAAGTCAGTATCAGGGGCAGGCGCATTTTGTGAAGGTGATACTTGACTGTGTGGTGTTAATGTGTGTGGGCTGAATCCAGGTCTCATAGACCAGTAGATTCCCCTCTCCTTCGTTGACCATTCCTCTATCAACTCTTTGGCAGAGGCCCATCTTAACCCACAAAGGGTTCAGGTCCAAGAAGAGGGGTTGCGGAACCAGCCCTAGCTAGCCCGTCCGCAACTTCGTTGCCGGAAATTCCAGAATACCCAACAAAGTGTGACCCGGTTTCGATGTGAGAGGTGCTGGAGACACTTTCAGCAATCCGCAACCAGTCTCGAGGTAATCCCCCATGAGGAAAGAGCTTGAATGGCTGCTTAGCTATCTGAAAAGATATTTATGGTGGCTCCTCTTATCCCCTTGTCAAGGATATGTCTGGCGTGAATCTCAGATTAAAAACACTGGGCCATGTTGGGTCCTGTGATCTCCGCACCAACCCCTTGATTAGTTTTTAATCCGTCTGTGAACTACTGCAGGCTCATGCGATCATTACAAGGGTTGCCATCATTCCCATTCCCGACGGTCTGGAATAGGAGTCCTAAATTTCGCCCCGAACAAAAGTTCCGTGGTCGTAAAATCCGTTCTGTCGCAGATCCCTAAGCCAGGAATGGATTTTACTAGACTAACATGACCTATGTCTGCTGTTAGCAACCCATTTGTGAGTTTAACTCTCAGAAGGCTTCTTTATGTGCAAATGCAGTGGACACAGTGCTAAGTCATTCTCCAGTGCTGCAGCAGGACATGTACGCATGACACCCGTGAGGAATAGGCATACGAGCCTCTGAAGTTTGCTGCATTTTTCTATGGCGGTAGCCTGCTGGACCTTTGGCCACCAGACGAGGGCAGCGTAAGTGACAACAGGCTTAACGATCACACTATACAGCCATCTGATGGCTTTGGAGTCTTTTGACCTTTGGTCAACGTTTTGTATGTGTGCGAGTTCCAGTTAAGTCTATTGTCCAGATTAACACCGAGATATTTGACCTCACTGGAGAGCTCGACGGGTGTCTCACCGATGTAGCGCTCACGGACATCGATGTTGTACCGTTTCGTGAAGGGAACGATAATCGCCTTCTGTGGGGTTATGTTGAGACCCACCTCTGTGCACCATCTTAGGGTCGTGTTAAGTGCTGTTTGCATCAATTCGGTGATGGTTAAGCCAAACTTTCCGGAGACTTTTGTTGCCAGGTCATCTGCATTCCCTATGGTATCGATGCCTAGCTCCGATAGTTTCACCAGTAGATCACCTGTGAATACCCTTTGACCGCTCGGATGTGAACAGTGGTGGCATAAGCATTCTCTCTATCCAGGTAATAGAGAAGCAGTCACCCCCCTTTGATGCTAACGCCCTGGTTATTGACTGATAGCCAGTGTTGTCGAAGGCCGCTTCGATATCAGGGAAGGAGCACGAAGCAAAATTTCTTCGCCTCGAATGCCTTTTTAATCTTACTGACTATCTGATGTAGAGCGACCTCTGTCGATCTGCCTTTGATGTAGGCGAATTGTATATGGTCCGGGGGTTGGTATCTTGCAATCTGCACCGGATATGCCAGTCCAACAGGCGTTCTGTGGTCTTACGCAGAAAGGATGTGCGTCTAATTGGTCTTTACGACTTAGGTTGATCCATGGGACGGTTCCCTTGCTTGGGAATGAAAGCCACGTTTACCGCCTTCCAAGATTGCGGAATGTTCCCCAAGTGAAGCTAGCCCTAAGTGGGCCAATTAGTGGACTAAGTATATCTTCTAGGCTGTGTCGCCTCCGGGGCTTTGAAGGGAGCGAAAGATTTATTGGCCCACCTGATATTGTCAGCGTCGAAGATAATAACTGACAGACAGTAACTATGTCAAGCTAGTTGTTCAGTATCCCCAATATTACAGGGATTTTCCGGGTTTATAACAGAACCAGGGAAATGCACCTGAAGCAGTAGCTCTAGCTCTAGTGAAAGAACCATCTGTTCTTTTTAGGAGCCCCATACCATAAGATGACCTAGACTAAAATACATTCTTCAATCTCGCTGCTTCTGGAAGTGACTCCACACTTTCGCAGTAGGTGTGCCAGGTATCGCGTTTTGGCGTGTCTAATGTGCTTATTATACTCAGTGAGCCCGCATCTGTATGTGTCCCATGAGTCCCTATTTGACTTGGCCCAGTTGAAGAGACGCCTGACCTCCTTTCTTTGATTTTCCAGAACTTCGTTTCACCTGATGGGGTCGTATCGCCGTACTATCATGGTAGAAGGTTAAAAGCACATCTTAAATTTGTCTTGACGTCAATTCTATCTCCCTCGTGGAGTTGATGATGGCAGGAAGTTGGTCAACTTTCGAAACCACTAAGGCTTTATGCAGGTCCCAATTGTTTTCTTTGGGTTAAAAGAATTGGAAAGGAGTTCCGATTGGTCTGGGAGATCAGATCTAATGTGCTGGTGATCGAAAGAGTGGCCTCATCGGTAACCCGTAAATTTTTAATGAAATCTTATAAAGAACTGCTAAAAGGTGTGTGGTTTATAACACTAGGTTTGCACCCTCTATATGATACATGTAAATGACTACACAAAAGATATTCAAGAAGCCATTTGCTCGTCCGGCAAAAGTCGACGAGTCGCTGACCTCCGTCGGCGGTGCGTCGTCGGTGTCGCTAGGGAATTATGTTTTGACGAAACTAGGTCCCTGGATAAAAAGTTTGTTAGAGGGAAGGATAGCTGCGCGAGGCTCTCTACCCAATCGGTCATATAACAACTTACATGAGCCGCAACTTAACCCTCGGATCTGGCCACCAATCAACTATATTTCTCGATGGAAAACCATGTTGATGTTTTGCTTGTCGAAAATCTTGCTCATTGTGGCCGACGCTGCCTCACTAGGAAACTTACCACAGGTCGAGCCATTAGCAGGCCCAGCTAACAAGCCAGTGCAGGTACCCGAGCCAGGTGACCTTGGATGAGGTGCACCTAGGGGAACTGGCTTTCCTCCAACACTCCAACTTCGAGCGAACGGCAGGCATTGATATGGCTAAAGCTCGCCCACATCCACTCGGCTGCGTTGTTATCGTAGAAGACGAGCATGAGCCACTCGTTTCTCGGCACAACACCATCGAACTTGGCGTCACACATGTCAGGGTGGACGTAAGGATCACCGCCCTTAGCGTTGCCATTTGCTCCGCTGTCAGAGGTATCAGTCGCGATCAAACTGAACCAAAACCTTTCGACTCTGAATGAGTATTTTTCGGTTTATTAGACAAACCGAGCTGCGGAGACTTTTTTTCTGAGTGACCCCTTTTGACCGTGGTGTCAGCGGGGGGCACCTTGCAGCTTTCAGAGCAGCTGCTCTGTTGAGCGCTTTGCCGATAGCTGCCTTGAACAGCTTCTTTTCTAAATTTCTAAATTTCAGGGTCTAAATGTAGACGTGCTACCTAAGTGCCTGCATTCGTCAGACCGGATATCTGAGAGATCTCACTAGAAATCAGATCTCGTCGAAATCAGTAAAGGTGACGTCAGAGCCCGATTCAGAGACCAATGCCTCTATCGGACCCTGCCAGGACATACTTTTTATCGATAAGAATGTGGCACACTCCAACTCTTTATCCAAGGAAGTTGGTGAATCTTCCGGTTCCTTCCCTTGGTGACCATCACCACCACTTGGTAGGGTGGAGACCGGCAGCTCTAGAGCCAGAGTGCCAGCAATAGTCTCAACCGGACAGGTTGAAGCCAAGGGTGATGCTATTTGAGCCGCATCAGACTCATTATATTATTTAATATTTTGGTTCATTTTGAATCCCACGAGTGAATGGGAATGGGAGTTCGCCCGCGGCATAGCCCGTCTACCGCGGGAGGTCGAACTATAAAACTGGAGGGCGACAGGTATCCAGAGTCTGCATACCAACGGTCGAGCACACCCTCTACTAGTGCAACGCCGTTCCGACCGGCCACTCGCCCGACACCTGGCGATGCAACGTCTTGCCAATTGTCGCAGTCCTATGACATGTCCACGTAGAACGTCCCAGTAAAATGCATTGGCATTGATTCAACGAGGGACCGGTACATAGCACCTCGGACCGTAGATTTCTCGTGACACTGTACTGATACCCCGAACTTAGGGTATAAATGTATGCAAAGGTGGTTTAATGTACGTAACGACAGCAGATGGGTTCAGTGTAGCTCCTAGTCGGACCCTCCACTTTTTTAATGTAAGCTTCGGAAACGCTATAATTTTGTTGCGATGTATGCCTCGAAAACGCAATATTTTCTTATTTGTGATTACTGTAATATTTAAATTCTGTCTCTTAATACTACTCAGGGAGAACACGAATCATTTATTTTTGCAATTTGTAGGTGCGTTTCTTAACACTGGGGCAAACAACAGAGAAAATTATTTTTTTTTTGAACCTTTAGCTCCTGTATTAGCAGACTTTAAACTGCTGGTGGACGAAAATTAAAAGTACACAACGACTCGATGAATACAATAATTCAACAGATTTTATTTCTTAAAATACTAGTCTTATATAGCTAACATGTGAATCATATATCCAGTGCACTTCCAGTCATTGGATTATCTCTCTAACATGTCATGCACATTTCTTATATATTAATCCGCTCTTAGGACTTATAAATGGTTACCCATATGGTGTATTACTGGTTTAGGTCATCTGATATTATCACCACACCAGTGCTTCGTGACATTATTAAAATTAATTTACATTTGTTCATGTTTGAACAATTACACTCTGACTGTCACAAAAAGACAGTTGCAAATTATTTAAAACCCGAAAAAATTGGAAAATACACTCAATTTTCTTTTAATGTGAATTTGTTTATGCGATGTGATTTTTATTACATATATATATATGAACATTATTTTTCGAATTCTCAAGCGATTGGTTGAACATATGTGTTTTTAATCTCAGATTTTGACAGGGGCAATTGAGATACAACTGTAGTTCGCTGGTAGAGATGTTGTCTGGCGAGCTGTCAGACGCGGGTTCGGGTCTCGGATCGGTCAAAGGAATTCTTTTACTGTTTATTTAAATTTTATTTTATTTTTCAAATTTAACGCACTTATTGGTCCAAGTGCAACTTAATGCTTGGACATCGGCGATTTGAAATATTCTTGAGCAACAAAATGGGGAAAAATTGGTATTTGGCATGCACACTCTCAAAAAGCTTTCGCAGATCAATTGCACCCAACATTTGAAAGATATAGTTTCCTATTTTGCGAAAATTTTGCGAGAATTTTCGCAGCTTCGGCATACTAAACTTTGCCTGCAAATATTAAAAGCGAGCGCGAAGCGCGATCATTTATGTTTATTATTTACTTTAACTTTATTTTACTAAGTGCGGCTGTGGTGTCGTGTGTATGAATGCAGAGGGGTTTAATTAAATGCATGTAACCGACAGCTCGCCGCTGGGTTCAGGGTATCTCCTACTCTCGGGAGTGCCCGTCCCGACTAGAGCCATCATACTTGTTTTTTTTTTAAAAACTATACAACTATCCTATTAGATGGAATCAATGGATAATTTTCCTTTTTATTTATATGAGAGTTAAATGTTCTTAAAAATATTTAAAATAAACAAAGGTGCATCTGCAAGGGAGACAAAATTTTCCAGCCTTGGTTTTTATACCCTGAACCCATTGAAAATGGTTAAAAAGGATATAATGGTTTGTGCAAATGCATGTAACAGGCAGAAGGAAGCATCTCCGACCCCCATAAAGTATATATATTCTTGATCAGCACGAACTGAGTTGAATTTTCCATGTATAAGAGATCATATTTTGATAAACGCAAATTTTAACAAGTAAGTAAGATGGCTACAGTCGGGAGTTCCCGACTAGGAGATACCCTGAACCCAGGGCGAGCTGTTAAATACATTTAAATCTCTTTCCATTCATACACACATTCACAAAGTCACACATACACACACACACGCACAAACGCAATCACTGTCAGTCCGTCTGTCTGTCTGAATGAACGCAGCGATCTCAGAAACTACAAAAGATAGAAACCTAAACTAAACGACTATAAATTCTCCTAATCCATACGCAGTACAAGATTATAATTTTATTCCAAAATCTTGCTCCGTTTCATTAATATCTCGGAGACTATAAGAGTTAAAACCATCAAATTAAGTTTAATATGTGCTTGTAAAGGACACGCATATTATGAATATTTCGGATTTTCGATACCTCCACCCATTCGCTCCTGAAAATTTCATAACGATCATACTCTTCGTTTAGAAGATATTCAAGAATTCATTTTCCATAGGGGGGCCAAACGCAGCCGATGTGTGAAGTGCGCAGCTTGCTGCGTGCGTTCGTGTGTGTGTGTGTGTGTGTGTGTATGTGTGACTTTGTGAATGTGTGTATGAATGGAAAGAGATTTAAATGTATTTAACAGCTCGCCGCTGGGTTCAGGATATCTCCTAGTCGGGAACTCCCGACTGGAGCCATCTTACTTAGTTGTTAAAATTTGCGTTTATCAAAATACGATAAATTATTTTTTAACTACAAAAAGTTGGAAATTATTAATATTATGAACAATACTTCCATTTGCTTATGTAAGCACAGCTCCACTAAAGGCATTTCTGCGGTTTAATGAAGAGCATATATATAATTTAATACGCCACGATGATGTCTATAGGGATTTCAAAGGTATTCCCACTTCTCTTGCTCACTGGGAAGCAGAAATAAAGAAGGTTATCGCCATGATTAGGCAATTCGGACTTCCAACTTCCGATTTTTTATAACCTCCTCGGCAGCAGAAGCTTGGTGGATGGAGCAGTTGGTTTTACTTACAAAGATAGTTGATAAGTTAGATATATCTGAGGCAGCAGAATCAGAATTGCATTTTAATGAAAAAGCCCGTCTCATAAGAGCAGATCCCGTATCTTGTGCTAGGTATTTTTATTTTCGTTTCAGGAAACTTATAAAGCTAATGAAAAAGGAAGGTGGTGTTTTCGGTTGTCATAGGGTCAGAGTTTGTCAGCGGGTAGAGTTTCAGCAACGAGGCTCACCACATATTCATTGCATGTTTTGGCTGAAAGATCGCCCCAAGCTTGACTTGTCTGATGAGTCAAGCATTCCTCCAGTAAAGTCCTTTATTGACCAGTTTATCACAACTGATACATGTAACCCAGATGTAGCTCCATTTTTTGAGTATCAAACACAGAACCACCGAGAGGTTAGAGGCCAAAATATTCGCAGATTCGGTATTCCATACCCTCTCATGCCCCAAACAGAAATTCTATTTCCGTTAGCCGAGGATGCACAAAATAAAGATGTGCAACGTAGGAATTTGGAAAAAATACAGGGCTTATTAGAGTATCCGTTTGATCGTAAAGCCATAGATTCTTTTAGTGATTTGAATAATTTTTTGTCCGACGATCAACTTAACGTATGCTATCTAAATGCCATTAGGTCGAGTTTAAAGAAGCCCAAAATATTTTTACAGCGATCTTTTGCTGCTATCAAGCTTATAATACTCACCTTATTCTACTGCAGCGAGCCAATATAGTGTATATACAGTTCATATTAGATCGATATGCTGGCTGCAGTTACGTCGTTAATTATATTAACAAGTCCCAGAGAGGTATTTTGAAATTAATGCGTGAAACAATCAGTGAAATTAGTAGGGGCAGTGTGACTATAAAACAAAAGTTACATAGGGCATAAATTTAATTCGAGTACTGAGATATCTGCCTAGGAAGCCGTTTACTGCCGTTTAGGTATGCATTTGTCCGAAAGCAGTAACGCTGAAGTATATATAAATACTTCATGGCCAGAGCATCGGGTTAGGATACTTAAGTCCAGGCAACAGTTGCAAAATTTATCCAAAGACTCAACATCAATACTTGAACTAGGACTTTTAGATCATTATGTTCAGCGTCTCGACGCTTTAGAAAATTTCTGCCTTGCCGATTTTGCAGCTTTTTATATTTTTAGGAAAAGGCATAGTGGGACTCGTCAGAATATTAATAACGCAAATGACATCGCAACCCCAAGGTCTTCTCATTCATTAGTTTACGAACTTCGCGACAGTAGTGGCTTCGTAAAGAAAAGGCTGACTCCAAGTATAATTAGATATAGAATATTTAATATTAATACTGATAGTTATGTTATAATGGAGGGACGAGAATATAGACTTAATGTAGTCAAAATAAGGAGTTAATTGAGAGCAATCGTAGAAAATATAATAGTTTAGATGATAGTAAGCTTCAGGATGCTTTCGACAATGCAGTTCAGGAGGAAGGAGAGGAAAATTGTGACAATCAAGAGGTGGTAGATGATAGATTTAAAGTGTTAGGATTGCCTGAAATAAATCCTCATTTAAATGTCTCAAACATTAATGATACTGAAAATATTGCAGACTCAGACGATAATAACGTCCGATCAATAAAACTTCCAGCTATAGTTTACGCTGAATGATTTGCAGATATTGCCCGGTCTCTTAATTTGAAGTAGAAGATATACCATTCACTTTTTTTGTACAATGCAAAAACAAATCCGTATTTTACGAATTTGTTACTGGTGTAGTCAAAAGCCGACTTATTTTAGCAAGTTTATAATCTTTGTCCGTAATGCACAATAATGTAAGCCAGGAACTGATCCAAGTTCCGCTAAAATTCTATTGTGTGCCCCAACAGGTAAAGCTGCTTTGGAATCAGTGGATCAACACTGCATTCAATGTTTTCTCTACCAGTAAATCAATCTGGTTCAGATTTAAGGGCCTTAAGTAATGATTTAGTCAATACATTGCATTCAATAGACCTTAAACTTATTATTATAGATGAAATATCTATGGTAGGATCCAAAATGTTTTCCCAGTTGGACTCCCGTTTAAAACAAATTGTTTAAAATATTTCTCCATTCGGTGGTATTTCAGTCATAGTCTTCGGGGATCTACTACAGCTATCACCTGTAGGAGAACGTTGGATTTTCGAATCCAACTCTAATAATCCCTACAGTGCCATTTATGCGTCTTCTCTGTGGGACCTTTTCAAGTATTTTGAACTCACCGACCCCATGCGATTAGGGGACCAATTATTTATACCTAATGCGGCAACTGACAACTTTAATAATGTAAAGTTTAACTCCATTCTGGCTGAACAATGTATTTCTACCGCTTATGATATTATAAAAGCTACACATTCAAATGCGGCAAATAGGGATAGAATATTAGAAGCCGTTAGTAGCTTTAGGTCGTCCGAGACACAGGGATTATGTATGTCCCTTCCTTTAAAAACAACTGCCAAATACATGATTACTGTCAATGTAGATACAGGGAATGGGTTAGTTAATAAGGCAACAGGCATTTTAATGCAAATAGATTTTTATGTATCCAGCAATCCAAAGACTTTATGGATGAAATTTTCACAGGAAAGTGTAGGAGTTCTTGCTCGCTCGAAATGTACACATCGTACAAAAGCTTAATGGACCCCAATTCAGAGAATAGTTAAGAGTTTTCAATATAGAAGAAATGTGCAATTTACCATTGACCGTAGGCAGTTTTCAGTTGTACATGAAGACGGTATAACCATCCACAACGAGGGACCGGTACGTAGCACCTCGGACCGTAGATTTCGCGTGACACTGTACTGATACCCCGAACTTAGGGTATAAATGTATGCAAAGGTGGTTTAATGTACGTAACGACAGCAGATGGGTTCAGTGTAGCTCCTAGTCGGACCCTCCACTTTTTTAATGTAAGCTTCGGAAACGCTATAATTTTGTTGCGATGTATGCCTCGAAAACGCAATATTTTCTTATTTGTGATTACTGTAATATTTAAATTCTGTCTCTTAATACTACTCAGGGAGAACACGAATCATTTATTTTTGCAATTTGTAGGTGCGTTTCTTAACACTGGGGCAAACAACAGAGAAAATTATTTTTTTTTGAACCTTTAGCTCCTGTATTAGCAGACTTTAAACTGCTGGTGGACGAAAATTAAAAGTACACAACGACTCGATGAATACAATAATTCAACTGATTTTATGTCTTCAAATACTAGTCTTATATAGCTAACATGTGAATCATATATCCAGTGCACTTCCAGTCATTGGATTATCTCTCTAACATGTCATGCACACTTCTTATATATTAATCCGCTCTTAGGACTTATAAATGGTTACCCATATGGTGTAATACTGGTTTAGGTCATCTGATATTATCACCACATGAGTGCTTCGTGACATACACTTAATTTACATTTGTTCATGTTTGAACAATTACACTCTGACTGTCACAAAAAGACAGTTGCAAATTATTTAAAACCCGAAAAAATTGGAAAATACACTCAATTTTCTTTTAATGTGAATTTGTTTATGCGATGTGATTTTTATTACATATATATATATGAACATTATTTTTCGAATTCTCAAGCGATTGGTTGAACATATGTGTTTTTAATCTCAGATTTTGACAGGGGCAATTGAGATACAACTGTAGTTCGCTGGTAGAGATGTTGTCTGGCGAGCTGTCAGACGCGGGTTCGGGTCTCGGATCGGTCAAAGGAATTCTTTTACTGTTTATTTAAATTTTATTTTATTTTTCAAATTTAACGCACTTATTGGTCCAAGTGCAACTTAATGCTTGGACATCGGCGATTTGAAATATTCTTGAGCAACAAAATGGGGAAAAATTGGTATTTGGCATGCACACTCTCAAAAAGCTTTCGCAGATCAATTGCACCCAACATTTGAAAGATATAGTTTCCTATTTTGCGAAAATTTTGCGAGAAATTTCACAGCTTCGGCATACTAAACTTTGCCTGCAAATATTAAAAGCGAGCGCAAAGCGCGATCATTTATGTTTATTATTTACTTTAACTTTATTTTACTAAGTGCGGCTGTGGTGTCGTGTGTATGAATGCAGAGGGGGTTTAATTAAATGCATGTAACCGACAGCTCGCCGCTGGGTTCAGGGTATCTCCTACTCGTGCACTCCCGACTAGAGCCATCATACTTGTTTTTTTTTAAAAACTATACAACTATCCAATTAGATGAAATCAATGGATTATTACTTTATTATTTATATGGGAGTTAAATGTTCTTAAAAATATTTAAAATAAACAAAGGTGCATCTGCAAGGGAGACAACATTTTCCAGCCTTGGTTTTTATACGCTGAACCCATTGAAAATGGTTAAAAAGGAGATAATGGTTTTGTGCAAATGCATTTAACAGGCAGAAGGAAGCATCTCCGACCCCCATAAAGTATATATATTCTTGATCAGCACGAACTGAGTTGAATTTTCCATGTATTAGAGATCATATTCGGTATTCCATACCCTCCCATGCCCCAAACAGAAATTCTATTTCCGTTAGCCGAGGATGCACAAAATAAAGATGTGCAACGTAGGAATTTGGAAAAAATACAGGGCTTATTAGAGTATCCGTTTGATCGTAAAGCCATAGATTCTTTTAGTGATTTGAATAATTTTTTGTCCGACGATCAACTTAACGTATGCTATCTAAATGCCATTAGGTCGAGTTTAAAGAAGCCCAAAATATTTTTACAGCGATCTTTTGCTGCTATCAAGCTTATAATACTCACCTTATTCTACTGCAGCGAGCCAATATAGAGTATATACAGTTCATATTAGATCGATATGCTTGCTGCAGTTTCGTCGTTAATTATATTAACAAGTCCCAGAGAGGTATTTTGAAATTAATGCGTGAAACAGTCAGTGAGATTAGTAGGGGCAATGTGACTATAAAACAAAAGTTACATAGGGCATAAATTTAATTCGAGTACTGAGATATCTGCCTAGGAAGCCGTTTACTGCCGTTTAGGTATGCATTTGTCCGAAAGCAGTAACGCTGAAGTATATATAAATACTTCATGGCCAGAGCATCGGGTTAGGATACTTAAGTCCAGGCAACAGTTGCAAAATTTATCCAAAGACTCAACATCAATACTTGAACTAGGACTTTTAGATCATTATGTTCAGCGTCTCGACGCTTTAGAAAATTTCTGCCTTGCCGATTTTGCAGCTTTTTATATTTTTAGGAAAAGGCATAGTGGGACTCGTCAGAATATTAATAACGCAAATGACATCGCAACCCCAAGGTCTTCTTATTCATTAGTTTACGAACTTCGCGACAGTAGTGGCTTCGTAAAGAAAAGGCTGACTCCAAGTATAATTAGATATAGAATATTAAATATTAATACTGATAGGGAGTTAGCAATGTTATAATGGAGGGACGAGAATATAGACTTAGTGTAGTCAAAATAAGGAGTTAATTGAGAGCAATCGTAGAAAATATAATAGTTTAGATGATAGTAAGCTTCAGGATGCTTTCGACAATGCAGTTCAGGAGGAAGGAGAGGAAAATTGTGACAATCAAGAGGTGGTAGATAATAGATTTAAAGTGTTAGGATTGCCTGAAATAAATCCTCATTTAAATGTCTCAAACATTAATGATACTGATAATATTGTAGACTCAGACGATAATAACGTCCGATCAATAAAACTTCCAGCTATAGTTTACGCTGAATGATTTGCAGATATTGTCCGGTCTCTTAATTTGAAGCAGAAGATATACCATTAACTTTTTTTGTACAATGCCAAAAATAAATCCGTATTTTACGAATTTGTTACTGGTATAGTCAAAAGCCGACTTATTTTAGCAAGTTTTTAATCTTTGTCCGTAATGTACAATAATGTAAGCCAGGAACTGATCCAAGTTCCGCTAAAATTCTATTGTGTGCCCCAACAGGTAAAGCTGCTTTCGGAATCAGTGGATCAACACTGCATTCAATGTTTTCTCTACCAGTAAATCAATCTGGTTCAGATTTAAGAGCCTTAAGTAATGATTTAGTCAATACATTGCATTCAATAGACCTTAAACTTATTATTATAGATGAAATATCTATGGTAGGATCCAAAATGTTTTCCCAGTTGGACTCCCGTTTAAAACAAATTTTTTAAAATATTTCTCCATTCGGTGGTATTTCAGTCATAGTCTTCGGGGATCTACTACAGCTATCACCTGTAGGAGATCGTTGGATTTTCGAATCCAACTCTAATAATCCCTACAGTGCCATTTATGCGTCTTCTCTGTGGGACCTTTTCAAGTATTTTGAACTCACCGAAACCATGTGATTAGGGGGACCAATTATTTGCATCTGCTTTGAGTAATATAGCATCGGGCATCGGGACAAACGATGACATTAGTCTGGTCCGGTCCCGCATATGTCAGCCACCGGCGGTGCCAGATGATGCAATTCAACTTTTTAGTACCAATGCGGCAACTGACAACTTTAATACTGTAAGGTTTAACTCCATTCTGACTGAACAATGTATTTCTACCGCTTATGATATTATAAAAGCTACACATTTAAATGCGGCAAATAGGGATAGAATATTAGAAGCCGTTAGTAGCTTTAGGTCGTCCGAGACACAGGGATTATGTATGTCCCTTCCTTTAAAAACAACTGCCAAATACATGATTACTGTCAATGTAGATACAGGGAATGGGTTAGTTAATAAGGCAACAGGCATTTTAATGCAAATAGATTTTTATGTATCCAGCAATCCAAAGACTTTATGGATGAAATTTTCACAGGAAAGTGTAGGAGTTCTTGCTCGCTCGAAATGTACACATCGTACAAAAGCTTAATGGACCCCAATTCAGAGAATAGTTAAGAGTTTTCAATATAGAAGAAATGTGCAATTTACCATTGACCGTAGGCAGTTTTCAGTTGTACATGAAGACGGTATAACCATCCACAACGAGGGACCGGTACGTAGCACCTCGGACCGTAGATTTCGCGTGACACTGTACTGATACCCCGAACTTAGGGTATAAATGTATGCAAAGGTGGTTTAATGTACGTAACGACAGCAGATGGGTTCAGTGTAGCTCCTAGTCGGACCCTCCACTTTTTTAATGTAAGCTTCGGAAACGCTATAATTTTGTTGCGATGTATGCCTCGAAAACGCAATATTTTCTTATTTGTGATTACTGTAATATTTAAATTCTGTCTCTTAATACTACTCAGGGAGAACACGAATCATTTATTTTTGCAATTTGTAGGTGCGTTTCTTAACACTGGGGCAAACAACAGAGAAAATTATTTTTTTTTTGAACCTTTAGCTCCTGTATTAGCAGACTTTAAACTGCTGGTGGACGAAAATTAAAAGTACACAACGACTCGATGAATACAATAATTCAACTGATTTTATTTCTTAAAATACTAGTCTTATATAGCTAACATGTGAATCATATATCCAGTGCACTTCCAGTCATTGGATTATCTCTCTAACATGTCATGCACACTTCTTATATATTAATCCGCTCTTAGGACTTATAAATGGTTACCCATATGGTGTAATATTGGTTTAGGTCATCTGATATTATCACCACATCAGTGCTTCGTGACATACACTTAATTTACATTTGTTCATGTTTGAACAATTACACTCTGACTGTCACAAAAAGACAGTTGCAAATTATTTAAAACCCGAAAAAATTGGAAAATACACTCAATTCTCTTTTAATGTGAATTTGTTTATGCGATGTGATTTTTATGCGGATTTTTATCACACATTTCGAAGCTTTTGAGGTTTTTATACTCTGTGCAATGTCCGTCATGCTGGCCGTCCGTTTGTTCGTTTGTCCATATGAACGCAATTTTCTTTCGACGCTATATAAAAAAAAAACCAGCAAAATCGCAAATTAAGTACTACAGACTTGTGCTTTGGTTTGTACAAAGATTCCAATTCATATTCCTGGCTTAGAAAATATTTAGGATATAACTTTGTGCTTGGGCATATCTCAGAAATTATTTGAGCCAGAGCAACCAAATTTTTTCAGGCTGTCATATAAATGTATTATAGTACAATAAGAATGTATTAAAGTAAATTTCATCCAAATCAATTAAGAAACACAGAAGTTATTAAATATATGTATTGTATATTGGCAAACCACGTGGTGGCAAGCGCAGACATACATATATATATATCATACATATAAATATATATATATGAACATTATTTTTCGAATTATCAAGCGATTGGTTGAACATATGTGTTTTTAATCTCAGATTTTGACAGGGGCAATTGAGATGCAACTGTAGTTCGCTGGTAGGGATGTTGTCTGGCGAGCTGTCAGACGCGGGTTCGGGTCTCGGTTCGGTCAAAGGAACTTAATGCTTGGACATCGGCGATTTGAAATATTCTTAAGCAACATAATGGGGAAAAATTGGTATTTGGCATGCACACTCTCAAAAAGCTTTCGCAGATCAATTGCACCCAACATTTGAAAGATATAGTTTCCTATTTTGCGAAAATTTTGCGAGAAATTTCACAGCTTCGGCATACTAAACTTTGCCTGCAAATATTAAAAGCGAGCGCAAAGCGCGATCATTTATGTTTATTATTTACTTTAACTTTATTTTACTAAGTGCGGCTGTGGTGTCGTGTGTATGAATGCAGAGGGGTTTAATTAAATGCATGTAACCGACAGCTCGCCGCTGGGTTCAGGGTATCTCCTACTCGTGCACTCCCGACTAGAGCCATCATACTTGTTTTTTTTTAAAAACTATACAACTATCCAATTAGATGAAATCAATGGATTATTACTTTATTATTTATATGGGAGTTAAATGTTCTTAAAAATATTTAAAATAAACAAAGGTGCATCTGCAAGGGAGACAAAATTTTCCAGCCTTGGTTTTTATACGCTGAACCCATTGAAAATGGTTAAAAAGGAGATAATGGTTTTGTGCAAATGCATTTAACAGGCAGAAGGAAGCATCTCCGACCCCCATAAAGTATATATATTCTTGATCAGCACGAACTGAGTTGAATTTTCCATGTATTAGAGATCATATTCGGTATTCCATACCCTCCCATGCCCCAAACAGAAATTCTATTTCCGTTAGCCGAGGATGCACAAAATAAAGATGTGCAACGTAGGAATTTGGAAAAAATACAGGGCTTATTAGAGTATCCGTTTGATCGTAAAGCCATAGATTCTTTTAGTGATTTGAATAATTTTTTGTCCGACGATCAACTTAACGTATGCTATCTAAATGCCATTAGGTCGAGTTTAAAGAAGCCCAAAATATTTTTACAGCGATCTTTTGCTGCTATCAAGCTTATAATACTCACCTTATTCTACTGCAGCGAGCCAATATAGAGTATATACAGTTCATATTAGATCGATATGCTTGCTGCAGTTTCGTCGTTAATTATATTAACAAGTCCCAGAGAGGTATTTTGAAATTAATGCGTGAAACAGTCAGTGAGATTAGTAGGGGCAATGTGACTATAAAACAAAAGTTACATAGGGCATAAATTTAATTCGAGTACTGAGATATCTGCCTAGGAAGCCGTTTACTGCCGTTTAGGTATGCATTTGTCCGAAAGCAGTAACGCTGAAGTATATATAAATACTTCATGGCCAGAGCATCGGGTTAGGATACTTAAGTCCAGGCAACAGTTGCAAAATTTATCCAAAGACTCAACATCAATACTTGAACTAGGACTTTTAGATCATTATGTTCAGCGTCTCGACGCTTTAGAAAATTTCTGCCTTGCCGATTTTGCAGCTTTTTATATTTTTAGGAAAAGGCATAGTGGGACTCGTCAGAATATTAATAACGCAAATGACATCGCAACCCCAAGGTCTTCTTATTCATTAGTTTACGAACTTCGCGACAGTAGTGGCTTCGTCAAGAAAAGGCTGACTCCAAGTATAATTAGATATAGAATATTAAATATTAATACTGATAGGGAGTTAGCAATGTTATAATGGAGGGACGAGAATATAGACTTAGTGTAGTCAAAATAAGGAGTTAATTGAGAGCAATCGTAGAAAATATAATAGTTTAGATGATAGTAAGCTTCAGGATGCTTTCGACAATGCAGTTCAGGAGGAAGGAGAGGAAAATTGTGACAATCAAGAGGTGGTAGATAATAGATTTAAAGTGTTAGGATTGCCTGAAATAAATCCTCATTTAAATGTCTCAAACATTAATGATACTGATAATATTGTAGACTCAGACGATAATAACGTCCGATCAATAAAACTTCCAGCTATAGTTTACGCTGAATGATTTGCAGATATTGTCCGGTCTCTTAATTTGAAGCAGAAGATATACCATTAACTTTTTTTGTACAAGGCCAAAAATAAATCCGTATTTTACGAATTTGTTACTGGTATAGTCAAAAGCCGACTTATTTTAGCAAGTTTTTAATCTTTGTCCGTAATGAACAATAATGTAAGCCAGGAACTGATCCAAGTTCCGCTAAAATTCTATTCTATAGCTGCTTTCGGAATCAATAGATCAACACTGCATTCAATGTTTTCTCTACCAGTAAATCAATCTGGTTCAGATTAAAGGGCCTTCAGTAAGGATTTAGTCAATACATTTTATTTAAGGTTAATAGACCTTAAACTTATTATTAAAGATGAAATATCTATGGTAGGATCCACAATGTTTTTCCAGTAGGACTCCCGTTTAAAACAAATTTTGTAAAATACTTTTCCATTCGGTGGTATTTCAGTCATAGTCTTCGGGGATCTACTACAGCTATCACCAGTAGAAGATCGTTGGATTTTCGAATCCAACTCTAATGATCCCTACAGTGCCATTTATGCGTCTTCTCTGTGGGACCTTTTCAAGTATTTAGAACTCACCGAAACCATGCGATTAGGGGGACCAATTATTTGCATCTGCTTTGAGTAATATAGCATCGGGCATCGGGACAACCGATGACATTAGTCTGGTCCGGTCCCGCATATGTCAGCCACCGGCGGTGCCAGATGATGCAATTCAACTTTTTAGTACCAATGCGGCAACTGACAACTTTAATACTGTAAAGTTTAACTCCATTCTGACTGAACAATGTTGAGTGGCGAGCTGTCAGACGCGGGTTCGGGTCTCGGTTCGGTCAAAGGAATTCTTTTACTGTTTATTTAAATTTTATTTTATTTTTAAAATTTAACGCACTTATTGGTCCAAGTGCAACTTAATGCTTGGACATCGGCGATTTGAAATATTCTTGAGCAACAAAATGGGGAAAAATTGGTATTTGGCATGCACACTCTCAAAAAGCTTTCGCAGATCAATTGCACCCAACATTTGAAAGATATAGTTTCCCATTTTGCGAAAATTTTGCGAGAAATTTCGCAGCTTCGGCATACTAAACTTTGCCTGCAAATATTAAAAGCGAGCGCGAAGCGCGATCATTTATGTTTATTATTTACTTTAACTTTATTTTACTAAGTGCGGCTGTGGTGTCGTGTGTATGAATGCAGAGGGGGTTTAATTAAATGCATGTAACCGACAGCTCGCCGCTGGGTTCAGGGTATCTCCTACTCGGGCACTCCCGACTAGAGCCATCATACTTGTTTTTTTTTAAAAACTATACAACTATCCAATTAGATGAAATCAATGGATTATTACTTTATTATTTATATGGGAGTTAAATGTTCTTAAAAATATTTAAAATAAACAAAGGTGAGTCTGCAAGGGAGACAAAATTTTCCAGCCTTGGTTTTTATAGCCTGTACCCATTGAAAATGGGTAAAAAGGATATAATGGTTTTGTGCAAATGCATGTAACAGGCAGAAGGAAGCATCTCCGACCCCATAAAGTATATATATTCTTGATCAGCACGATCTGAGTTGAATTAGCCATGTATTAGAGATCGTATTTTGATAAACGCAAATTTTAACAAGTAAGTAAGATGGCTCCAGTCGGTAGTTCCCGACTAGGAGATACCCTGAACCCAGGGCGAGCTGTTAAATACATATAAATCTCTTTCCATTCGTACACACATTCACAAAGTCACACAAACACACACACAAATAATTTTAAATAATCTACTAGAAACAGTGTTATAAAATCATTGGTGGTTGTAAATCGCGTTTTAACAAAGTTTCTTACAATTATCGACAAATTATTTTTGGTGTCAGCGGTCTGCAATGATTGCTATCGAATTTGAGCCCAGATTTTCCGGATCTTCCGAATTGTTTGAAAAGCTTAACGACTTTAGCGGAACGGCTTTTGCCCCACGCTTACCTTTAATGATAATTAAGGTGATCAATGTACCAATTCCCGTGGCCAATGTAGCTACGACCCTTCCAAGGGCGTTTAATGAAGCCGAGGTAGTTCAAATTCATTTCAAGCGTAGGATGGAATATAGCCATGGCAATGATGCAATTAATCAACACCGAGTTTTACAGGAAGTACGAAATAGCTATTAACAAACAGTGGCTAGCTTCCTTGTCGTCTGACGAAGTTCCCATTGTTGCATAATTTGATGATAGGGACTTGAATACCCAATTAGAAAAAAAATCTGCTCAAGCCTGCTCAAGAAATATGGAAACAGAAATAATTAATCCAGGAGGCCAGGAAACACTTTTAGAAAATATCCCTATAGAAAACATTGTCATGCAAAGAATAGTTATAGCTCCTATAGAGGGTCAGCGTCCTTTGGATATGATTAAAGATTGTGATTCAAATGAGCTGGCCTTCTCAACTATCTTTGCTGTCATTAAAAATAAACGTTCAGAGAGTTTTACAACCATAGTTAGGTCAGAACTAAGAAATGTTGATAGAAGAGGTTGTAGAACAGGTAAACTATTTTTTAACTACAAAAAGTTGGAAATTATTAATATTATGAACAATACTTCCATTTACTTATGTAAGCACTTATGTAAGCTCCACTAAAGGCATTTCTGCGGTTTAATGAAGAGCATATATATAATTTAATACGCCACGATGATGTCTATAGGGATTTCAAAGGTATTCCCACTTCTCTTGCTCACTGGGAAGCAGAAATAAAGAAGTTATAAAGAGGTTATGGCCATGATTAGGCAATTCGGACTTCCGACATTTTTTATAACCTCCTCGGCAGCAGAAACTTGGTGGATGGAGCAGTTGGTTTTACTTACAAAGATAGTTGATAAGTTAGATATATCTGAGGCAGCAGATTCAGAATTGCATTTTAATGAAAAAGCCCGTCTCATAAGAGCAGATCCCGTATCTTGTGCTAGGTATTTTTATTTTCGTTTCAGGCAACTTTTAAAGCTAATGAAAAAGGAAGGTGGTGTTTTCGGTTGTCATAGGGTCAGAGTTTGTCAGCGGGTAGAGTTTCAGCAACGAGGCTCACCACATATTCATGGCATGTTTTGGCTGAAAGATCGCCCCAAGCTTGACTTGTCTGATGAGTCAAGCATTCCTCCAGTAAAGTCCTTTATTGACCAGTTTATCACAACTGATACATGTAACCCAGATGTAGCTCCATTTTTGGAGTATCAAACACAGAACCACCGAGAGGTTAGAGGCCAAAAAATTCGCAGATTTGGTATTCCATACCCTTCCATGCCCCAAACAGAAATTCTATTTCCGTTAGCCGAGGATGCACAAAATAAAGATGTGCAACGTAGGAATTTGGAAAAAATACAGGGCTTATTAGAGTATCCGTTTGATCGTAAAGCCATAGATTCTTTTAGTGATTTGAATAATTTTTTGTCCGACGATCAACTTAACGTATGCTATCTAAATGCCATTAGGTCGAGTTTAAAGAAGCCCAAAATATTTTTACAGCGATCTTTTGCTGCTATCAAGCTTATAATACTCACCTTATTCTACTGCAGCGAGCCAATATAGAGTATATACAGTTCATATTAGATCGATGTGCTTGCTGCAGTTACGTCGTTAATTATATTAACAAGTCCCAGAGAGGTATTTTGAAATTAATGCGTGAAACAGTCAGTGAGATTAGTAGGGGCAATGTGACTATAAAACAAAAGTTACATAGGGCATAAATTTAATTCGAGTACTGAGATATCTGCCTAGGAAGCCGTTTACTGCCGTTTAGGTATGCATTTGTCCGAAAGCAGTAACGCTGAAGTATATATAAATACTTCATGGCCAGAGCATCGGGTTAGGATACTTAAGTCCAGGCAACAGTTGCAAAATTTATCCAAAGACTCAACATCAATACTTGAACTAGGACTTTTAGATCATTATGTTCAGCGTCTCGACGCTTTAGAAAATTTCTGCCTTGCCGATTTTGTAGCTTTTTATATTTTTAGGAAAAGGCATAGTGGGACTCGTCAGAATATTAATAATGCAAATGACATCGCAACCCCAAGGTCTGCTCAATCATTAGTTTACGCACTTCGCGACGGTAGTGGCTTCGTAAAGAAAAGGCTGACTCCAAGTATAATTAGATATAGAATATTTAATATTAATACCGATAGGGAGTTAGTTATGTTATAATGGAGGGACGAGAATATAGACTTAGTGTAGTCAAAATAAGGAGTTAATTGAGAGCAATTGGAGAAAATATAATAGTTTAGATGATAGTAAGCTTCAGGATGCTTTCCACAATGCAGTTCAGGAGGAAGGAGAGGAAAATTGTGACAATCAAGAGGTGGTAGATGATAGATTTAAAGTGTTAGGATTGCCTGAAATAAATCCTCATTTAAATGTCTCAAACATTAATGATACTGATAATATTGCAGACTCAGACGATAATAACGTCCGATCAATAAAACTTCCAGCTATAGTTTACGCTGAATGATTTGCAGATATTGCCCGGTCTCTTAATTTGAAGCAGAAGATATACCATTAACTTTTTTTGTACAATGCAAAAACAAATCCGTATTTTACGAATTTGTTACTGGTGTAGTCAAAAGCCGACTTATTTTAGCAAGTTTTTAATCTTTGTCCGTAATGCACAATAATGTAAGCCAGGAACTGATCCAAGTTCCGCTAAAATTCTATTGTGTGCCCCAACAGGTAAAGCTGCTTTCGGAATCAGTGAATCAACACTGCATTCAATGTTTTCTCTACCAGTAAATCAATCTGGTTCAGATTTAAGAGCCTTAAGTAATGATTTAGTCAATACATTGCATTCAATAGACCTTAAACTTATTATTATAGATGAAATATCTATGGTAGGATCCAAAATGTTTTCCCAGTTGGACTCCCGTTTAAAACAAATTTTTTAAAATATTTCTTCATTCGATGGTATTTCAGTTATAGTCTTTGGGGATCTACTACAGCTATCACCTGTAGGAGATCGTTGGATTTTCGAATCCAACTCTAATAATCCCTACAGTGCCATTTATGCGTCTTCTCTGTGGGACCTTTTCAAGTATTTTGAACTCACCGAAACCATGTGATTAGGGGGACCAATTATTTGCATCTGCTTTGAGTAATATAGCATCGGGCATCGGGACAACCGATGACATTAGTCTGGTCCGGTCCCGCATATGTCAGCCACCGGCGGTGCCAGATGATGCAATTCAACTTTTTAGTACCAATGCGGCAACTGACAACTTTAATACTGTAAGGTTTAACTCCATTCTGACTGAACAATGTATTTCTACCGCTTATGATATTATAAAAGCTACACATTTAAATGCGGCAAATAGGGATAGAATATTAGAAGCCGTTAGTAGCTTTAGGTCGTCCGAGACACAGGGATTATGTATGTCCCTTCCTTTAAAAACAACTGCCAAATACATGATTACTGTCAATGTAGATACAGGGAATGGGTTAGTTAATAAGGCAACAGGCCTTTTAATGAAAATAGATTTTAATGTATCCAGCAATCCAAAGACTTTATGGATGAAATTTTCACAGGAAAGTGTAGGAGTTCTTACTCGCTCGAAATGTACACATCGTACAAAAGCTTAATGGACCCCAATTCAGAGAATAGTTAAGAGTTTTCAATATAGAAGAAATGTGCAATTTACCATTGACCGTAGGCAGTTTTCAGTTGTACATGAAGACGGTATAACCATCCACAACGAGGGACCGGTACATAGCACCTCGGACCGTAGATTTCTCGTGACACTGTACTGATACCCCGAACTTAGGGTAAAACTTAGGTAAAACCCGAAATAATCGGAAAATACACTCAATTCTCTTTTAATGTGAATTTTTTTATGCGATGTGATTTTTATGCGGATTTTTATCAAACATTTCGAAGCTTTTGCGGTTTTTATACTCTGTGCAATGTCCGTCATGCTGGCCGTCCGTCTGTTCGTCTGTCCATATGAACGCAATTTTCTTTCGACGCTATATAAAAAAAAACCAGCAAAATCGCAAATTAAGTACTACAGACTTGTGCTTTGGTTTGTACACAGATTTCAATGCTCTTGTTACGTCCTGAAAATTTTCGATCATATTCCTGGCTTAGAAAATATTTAGGATATAACTTTGTGCCTGAGCATATCTCAGAAATTATAAGAGCCAGAGCAACAACATTTTTTTCAGGCTGCCATATTATAGTACAATAAGAATGTATTAAAATAAATTTCATCCAAATCGATTAAGAAATACAGAAGTTATTAAAGAAAATGTATTGTATATTGGCAAACCACGTGGTGGCAAGCGCAGACGTTTTCTGCATGCGTGTGCACTCATACATACATATATATATATATGAACATTATTTTTCGAATTCTCAAGCGATTGGTCAGATTTTGACAGGGGCAATTGAGATGCAACAGTAGTTCGGTGGTAGAGATGTTGTCTGGCGAGCTGTCAGACGCGGGTTCGGGTCTCGGTTCGGTCAAAGGAACTTAATGCTTGGACATCGGCGATTTGAAATATTCTTGAGCAACATAATGGGGAAAAATTGGTATTTGGCATGCACACTCTCAAAAAGCTTTCGCAGATCAATTGCACCCAACATTTGAAAGATATAGTTTCCTATTTTGCGAAAATTTTGCGAGAAATTTCGCAGCTTCGGCATACTAAACTTTGCCTGCAAATATTAAAAGCGAGCGCGAAGCGCGATCATTTATGTTTATTATTTACTTTAACTTTATTTTACTAAGTGCGGCTGTGGTGTCGTGTGTATGAATGCAGAGGGGTTTAATTAAATGCATGTAACCGACAGCTCGCCGCTGGGTTCAGGGTATCTCCTACTCGGGCACTCCCGACTAGAGCCATCAGGTCAGCGCTCTGCAATGATTGCTATCGAATTTGAGCCCAGATTTTCCGGATCTTCCGAATTGTTTGAAAAGCTTAACGACTTTAGCGGAACGGCTTTTGCCCCACGCTTACCTTTAATGATAATTAAGGTGATCAATGTACCAATTCCCGTTGCCAATGTAGCTACGACCCTTCCAAGGGCGTTTAATGAAGCCGAGGTAGTTCAAATTCATTTCAAGCGTAGGATGGAATATAGCCATGGCAATGATGCAATTAATCAACACCGAGTTTTACAGGAAGTACGAAATAGCTATTAACAAACAGTGGCTAGCTTCCTTGTCGTCTGACGAAGTTCTCATTGTTGCATAATTTGATGATAGGGACTTGAATACCCAATTAGAAAAAAAATCTGCTCAAGCCTGCTCAAGAAATATGGAAACAGAAATAATTAATCCAGGAGGCCAGGAAACACTTTTAGAAAATATCCCTATAGAAAACATTGTCATGCAAAGAATAGTTATAGCTCCTATAGAGGGTCAGCGTCCTTTGGATATGATTAAAGATTGTGATTCAAATGAGCTGGCCTTCTCAACTATCTTTGCTGTCATTAAAAATAAACGTTCAGAGAGTTTTACAACCATAGTTAGGTCAGAACTAAGAAATGTTGATAGAAGAGGTTGTAGAACAGGTAAACTATTTTTTAACTACAAAAAGTTGGAAATTATTAATATTATGAACAATACTTCCATTTGCTTATGTAAGCACAGCTCCACTAAAGGCATTTCTGCGGTTTAATGAAGAGCATATATATAATTTAATACGCCACGATGATGTCTATAGGGATTTCAAAGGTATTCCCACTTCTCTTGCTCACTGGGAAGCAGAAATAAAGAAGGTTATCGCCATGATTAGGCAATTCGGACTTCCAACTTCCGATTTTTTATAACCTCCTCGGCAGCAGAAGCTTGGTGGATGGAGCAGTTGGTTTTACTTACAAAGATAGTTGATAAGTTAGATATATCTGAGGCAGCAGAATCAGAATTGCATTTTAATGAAAAAGCCCGTCTCATAAGAGCAGATCCCGTATCTTGTGCTAGGTATTTTTATTTTCGTTTCAGGCAACTTATAAAGCTAATGAAAAAGGAAGGTGGTGTTTTCGGTTGTCATAGGGTCAGAGTTTGTCAGCGGGTAGAGTTTCAGCAACGAGGCTCACCACATATTCATTGCATGTTTTGGCTGAAAGATCGCCCCAAGCTTGACTTGTCTGATGAGTCAAGCATTCCTCCAGTAAAGTCCTTTATTGACCAGTTTATCACAACTGATACATGTAACCCAGATGTAGCTCCATTTTTTGAGTATCAAACACAGAACCACCGAGAGGTTAGAGGCCAAAATATTCGCAGATTCGGTATTCCATACCCTCTCATGCCCCAAACAGAAATTCTATTTCCGTTAGCCGAGGATGCACAAAATAAAGATGTGCAACGTAGGAATTTGGAAAAAATACAGGGCTTATTAGAGTATCCGTTTGATCGTAAAGCCATAGATTCTTTTAGTGATTTGAATAATTTTTTGTCCGACGATCAACTTAACGTATGCTATCTAAATGCCATTAGGTCGAGTTTAAAGAAGCCCAAAATATTTGTACAGCGATCTTTTGCTGCTATCAAGCTTATAATACTCACCTTATTCTACTGCAGCGAGCCAATATAGAGTATATACAGTTCATTTTAGATCGATATGCTTGCTGCAGTTACGTCGTTAATTATATTAACAAGTCCCAGAGAGGTATTTTGAAATTAATGCGTGAAACAGTTAGTGAGATTAGTAGGGGCAATGTGACTATAAAACAAAAGTTACATAGGGCATAAATTTAATTCGAGTACTGAGATATCTGCCTAGGAAGCCGTTTACTGCCGTTTAGGTATGCATTTGTCCGAAAGCAGTAACGCTGAAGTATATATAAATACTTCATGGCCAGAGCATCGGGTTAGGATACTTAAGTCCAGGCAACAGTTGCAAAATTTATCCAAAGACTCAACATCAATACTTGAACTAGGACTTTTAGATCATTATGTTCAGCGTCTCGACGCTTTAGAAAATTTCTGCCTTGCCGATTTTGCAGCTTTTTATATTTTTAGGGAAAGGCATAGTGGGACAAATGACATCGCAACCCCAAGGTCTGCTCAATCATTAGTTTACGCACTTCGCGACGGTAGTGGCTTCGTAAAGAAAAGGCTTACTCCAAGTATAATTAGATATAAAAGATTTAATATTAATACTGATATGATCAATTACTTTAGGGAGTTAGTTATGTTATAATGGAGGGACGAGAATATAGACTTAATGTAGTCAAAATAAGGAGTTAATTGAGAGCAATCGTAGAAAATATAATAGTTTAGATGATAGTAAGCTTCAGGATGCTTTCGACAATGCAGTTCAGGAGGAAGGAGAGGAAAATTGTGACAATCAAGAGGTGGTAGATGATAGATTTAAAGTGTTAGGATTGCCTGAAATAAATCCTCATTTAAATGTCTCAAACATTAATGATACTGAAAATATTGCAGACTCAGACGATAATAACGTCCGATCAATAAAACTTCCAGCTATAGTTTACGCTGAATGATTTGCAGATATTGTCCGGTCTCTTAATTTGAAGTAGAAGATATACCATTCACTTTTTTTGTACAATGCAAAAACAAATCCGTATTTTACGAATTTGTTACTGGTGTAGTCAAAAGCCGACTTATTTTAGCAAGTTTATAATCTTTGTCCGTAATGCACAATAATGTAAGCCAGGAACTGATCCAAGTTCCGCTAAAATTCTATTGTGTGCCCCAACAGGTAAAGCTGCTTTGGAATCAGTGGATCAACACTGCATTCAATGTTTTCTCTACCAGTAAATCAATCTGGTTCAGATTTAAGGGCCTTAAGTAATGATTTAGTCAATACATTGCATTCAATAGACCTTAAACTTATTATTATAGATGAAATATCTATGGTAGGATCCAAAATCTTTTCCCAGTTGGACTCCCGTTTAAAACAAATTTTTAAAAATACTTCTTCTTTCGATGGTATTTCAGTCATAGTCTTCGGGGATCTACTACAGCTATCACCAGTAGGAGATCGTTGGATTTTCGAATCCAACTCTAATAATCCCTACAGTGCCATTTATGCGTCTTCTCTGTGGGACGTTTTCAAGTATTTTAAGCGCACAGAAATATAGCATCGGGCATCGTGACAACCGATGACATTAGTCTGGTCCGGTCCCGGATATGTCAGCCACCGGCGGTGCCAGATGATGCAATTCAACTTTTTAGTACCAATGTGGCAACTGATAACTTTAATAATGTAAAGTTTAACTCCATTCTGACTGAACAATGTATTTCTACCGCTTATGATATTATAAAAGCTACACATTCAAATGCGGCAAATAGGGATAGAATATTAGAAGCCGTTAGTAGCTTTAGGTCGTCCGAGACACAGGGATTATGTATGTCCCTTCCTTTAAAAACAACTGCCAAATACATGATTACTGTCAATGTAGATACAGGGAATGGGTTAGTTAATAAGGCAACAGGCATTTTAATGCAAATAGATTTTTATGTATCCAGCAATCCAAAGACTTTATGGATGAAATTTTCACAGGAAAGTGTAGGAGTTCTTGCTCGCTCGAAATGTACACATCGTACAAAAGCTTAATGGACCCCAATTCAGAGAATAGTTAAGAGTTTTCAATATAGAAGAAATGTGCAATTTACCATTGACCGTAGGCAGTTTTCAGTTGTACATGAAGACGGTATAACCATCCACAACGAGGGACCGGTACGTAGCACCTCGGACCGTAGATTTCGCGTGACACTGTACTGATACCCCGAACTTAGGGTATAAATGTATGCAAAGGTGGTTTAATGTACGTAACGACAGCAGATGGGTTCAGTGTAGCTCCTAGTCGGACCCTCCACTTTTTTAATGTAAGCTTCGGAAACGCTATAATTTTGTTGCGATGTATGCCTCGAAAACGCAATATTTTCTTATTTGTGATTACTGTAATATTTAAATTCTGTCTCTTAATACTACTCAGGGAGAACACGAATCATTTATTTTTGCAATTTGTAGGTGCGTTTCTTAACACTGGGGCAAACAACAGAGAAAATTATTTTTTTTTTGAACCTTTAGCTCCTGTATTAGCAGACTTTAAACTGCTGGTGGACGAAAATTAAAAGTACACAACGACTCGATGAATACAATAATTCAACTGATTTTATGTCTTCAAATACTAGTCTTATATAGCTAACATGTGAATCATATATCCAGTGCACTTCCAGTCATTGGATTATCTCTCTAACATGTCATGCACACTTCTTATATATTAATCCGCTCTTAGGACTTATAAATGGTTATCCATATGGTGTAATATTGGTTTAGGTCATCTGATATTATCACCACATCAGTGCTTCGTGACATACACTTAATTTACATTTGTTCATGTTTGAACAATTACACTCTGACTGTCACAAAAAAACAGTTGCAATTTATTTAAAACCCGAAATAATCGGAAAATACACTCAATTCTCTTTTAATGTGTATTTTTTAATGCGATGTGATTTTTATGCGGATTTTTATCAAACATTTCGAAGCGTTTGGGGTTTTTATACTCTGTGCAATGTCCGTCATACTGGCCGTCCATCTGTTCGTCTGTCCATATGAACGCAATTTTCTTTCGACGCTATATAAAAAAAAACCAGCAAAATCGCAAATTAAGTACTACAGATGAGCGCCAGCCCCATGTCTAGCCTGGTAATCAAAGTGCCGATGACAACCGAAGCTGGTGCACATCTTAAATTTTCTGCTCACCTTCCGAGAGTGTCAGATCTGCCTCTGACACTTCGTTGGTGAGCGTCTGCTCGTCGTGTAGCTCTTCGTCGCCAGCGCGCTCGTCGACACTGTACACTCTAAAAGCGTCGAGGTCCAGGCCCCCTAGTAACGTGTTGTTCACCTTCGACTACATGATCGCCAAAGCCTCAGCTTCCGTTTCGGCCATCACATCCCGAGCCGGGCGGCTGCTGCTGTTGCTCCCAACTTTTTCTGGCGTCTCTTCTTCCTTCTCTTCTGCACTTTTCTGTCGTGCAGTCGGCGTTCGAGCTGCCCGAAAAGGTAGCCAACGCTAAATTTTTCGCAGTGCGGTTTTCTGATTTTTTGTTTCTTTGGTAGCGTTTTCAGTTCCATGTTTGGCGAGGTCTTGAGCACCCGTCTATTAGTCGCAGGGCGAACTTAGCCAGATCTTTCCCGTGTTCACAGAAAACATGGTCGACATCCTTGAAGAGGGTTCAGTTGGGGATTTTGTCAACCAAACATGGCCCTCAGATGTTGCAAAAGTGTGGGTCTCAATATCAACCCACAGAAGGTGATTATCGTTCCCTTCACGAAACAGTACAACATTGATGTCGGACAGCTCTACATCGGTGAGACACCCACCGAGGAGGATTTAATTGTTGCAAGGACATATTCCCTTCTCTTTCACACTCACCAGCTCTAAGGACCACGTTCAGCAGCAGCTCGCTGCGTCGCACTCCATCAAACCTCTCTGAACGAGTTTATCTAGATGCACACGCGTACCCATACAAAAGTAACGTCACCAAGAAAGACAACAAAAGGAATTTACAAGCAGTGTGTACACACGCATCACAAAAATATCACGATAAACACATTCATCTCACATAAAACAATTCCTTTTTACTCTAACATTCTTTGATTACAGTCTTCTTTGCATTTATGTGAGTTCCAAAAGTTATTCTCTTTAGAACTCTTTAGTTAAGTTTTTTGATTATTATATATTTATTGTTTAACGACCATTTGTTTCTTATTATTAGTTTAGCGTGAATTAAGTATTGTTTGACGACAATAATTATTGGTCTGGCTCAATTGCAATATCGAAGTTAGTTATAAATGATGTTCACGAGACGAGATTCTGTTGCAGAGTGCCTAGCTCATTTCACAATGCTTCTTACATTTTCGTAAGCTGCAAAGCTACAAAATGAGAGCAGAGAGCGCGCTAAAACAGGCGACCACTCCTAGTTCTTTTAGCTGCCAACCCTGGTTTTAAGTTCCAACATTTATTTTCTCTGTACTACTGTAACATTTTCTTTTAATGAACTTAATTTGATATCATATTCATATTTTTCTTACACTATTTGCCAAGATAACTCAATTCGTAAAATTATATCTCATAAATAACATTCATTGATCTTCCGCAAGTACACTCTCATTGCCATATAGGCTTCGTAAACTTTGCGGATGCCTTTCGTTCCAGCTGAACTCATCGCTACACCTGGACGGCTTTCACATCGTTTCATTGAAACGGATAACTTATCGTCGCACCTGGACGGCCTACGCATAATTTCCTCGAAACGGATAACTCATCGTCTCCCCTGGACGGCTAATTCATCGTCTCCCCTAAACGGCTAACACATCGTCCGACCAGACTCATTGGCGGGCATACCTCTTCGTTCTCGATGTCTAATTCACTTGGTATACGATCCTCTGGCATTTTTCGAATATCTTCATGACAATACTTGTACATTCGCTTATTTCTCAATGACTTTAGCATGTGTCTGTCTCCATCTAAAACATCAACTTCTAAAAATGGGCCTTTATATTTTGCATCCAACTTGGTCTGATGCCTTTCCTTTTCTTTAAGAAGCACATATTCACCAACTTTGTGTCTCACAACAGTTGCCTTACTCTTATCGAATCTTGATTTGTCATAAGAAATTATATACTTCATACTTTCAGTAGCTCGTGCTCTAGTACTCGACAGATCAACTTCAACATCCGTCTCACAAGGTGGAATCAAACCATGAGGACGCGCCTCTTTTCCGATCAGCATCTCCAGAGGACTTGCTTTCGTTGCACGACTAACTGTGCAATTTAAAGCAAGCTGTACCTCACCAAGAGCATATTGCCATGACCGGAGACTCGATTCAACTGCAGTTAATAAACTGCTCATTACACGTTCAACTTGACCGTGTGCACGGCTTGCTCCTGCGGCAATCAAATGAAGTTTTGTTTTTTACGATGACAGAATTCAGAAAATCTTGAGCTAGCGAAGCATCTACCCTGGTCAGCTATGATATGATCCGGTACCCCAAATAAAGAAACGGAAGATTTCATAGCTTTTACACATCTTTCGGCATCTAACTTTAATGTATGACTTAAATAAACGAATTTAGCAAAGGCGTCGACCTGTACAATAACATATTCTTTAAGGTCGCTTCAATATGGTCGCACTCAATTTACTAGTTATGTCCACGTGTATAGTAGTATGCCAAGGCACACTAACTTTTGGAATGGAATGAAGTTTCGCCTGAACTTTTCCCGAAAAGGACTTCGCCGATTTGCAAGTTATGTAATTGTCAACGAATTTGCGGACGTATTTACACATTTTATAGAACCAACAATACTGATAAACTTTATCAATCCATCCCAGGTGCATAATTGATTCATGCACTTCATTTATCACCGACCATTTGAATGAACGCGGCACAATTGGGAAACAACGAGTTCTACCATTCCTTTGGACTTTGCGATACAACACGCCCTTTCTTAACTCATTCGAATTAGCGAAATCTTCCGCAACTTCACTACAATTTAACTTAGTGACCATATCAACTATATCAGGATCTAGTCGTTGTTCAGCCAACCAACCAATCGCTTGAAATATCTGTCAAATTTATTCGCTTTTCAGGAATTTTACATACGTTCGAATCAGGCTGTGAAGGAAGGGGGTTTTTTGACAAAAAGTCAACATGAGCCATGCGCTTTCCTTCTCTATATTGAATGTCGAAATTAAAAGATTGCAAATAAGCCCAACAGCGGTGTACCCTAGGGGTCAGATCCATTTTTGTGCGTGAAGCCTTTAGGGAATTGCAATCAGTATAAACCACAAACTCGCAGCCAAGCAGATAATAGCGAAAATGCTTTATGGATTCAACAACTACCAAGGTCCGCAATACATAAGAATGGTACCTAGACTCGGCAGAGGAAGTTGTTTTACTACAGTGTAGGAGCATAGCACCATATCAGCAGGAACTCGTATCTGTGTGTAACTGAATCGGGTATTGTGGATCAAAGATCACTAGAACTGGTTCACTTGTGAGGATGGCTATAATTATCTTTCGGACTTCTTCCTTTTCTGCATACCAAGTAAAACTGCTCTTCTCTGAAGTAAGAGAATATAGAGGTCGCATTATATGAGAGATAAGAGGCACAAATTTACGGATACTTCCGTACCAATGAACTGTCTCACTGCTGACACGGATTTCGGCGGAGGCAAGGAGCTCAATGCAAGAATTTTGCGTGAGTTTGGCCTGATTTCGCCCGCCCCTATCTCATACCCCAGGTACTGTACAACAGTCTTAGACAACACAATTTTTAATCTTTCAAAAGCCAACTGCTTTGTCGATGAAACCATATCATCCTTATCAACAATTACAAACGAGTGGGCAAAATCTCCCAATACCTTCATAGCAAACAAAAAAAACATGAAAAACAGATGCCGCGTTTTTAAGACCGAATGTGTATTGTCAAAAATTCATATTGCCCATCAGGCGTTACGAATGCAGTGTATTTAACAGAATCTGGATGAATTGGGATTTGGTGGAAACCGCTAGCCATGTCCAGACAAATAAAACAATACGCCCCACGAAGACTGGCACTTTGATCATTGATAAGTGGCAACAGGTATTTGTCTGAAACCGTGTTCGAATTTAATTCTCTATAGTCAATACTGAGTTAGTCCGAACCATCTTTCTTGTTGACGAGTAGCATAGGGCTAGCATAAGGAGAGCAACTGAGACGGATAATATTTCACTTCACTTCGCCGTTGCACTGATTTGCTAAGGTCAGCCAATCGAATTTTCATATCAACTGTGCTAACTCGTGTACAAGGGATACCTTTAATAAACGCTGCAGAGTATTCGTCAAGTAATTTAATGAATTCATCTTTGTCATTACCAACTAAATCAGTATCGAGATCGACCAAGTTGCCTGACTGCTCAGACACAGAACAATAATTAACAAATTTCGATTTTACAATTTCAAACTTATCATGCGCTAGTATAACATTGAAATCATGAATAAGAATTTCACGGCCAATCACAATGTCATTTTTCAAATGATCATCTTGCACAACATGAAAGAGGATTTCCATAGATCGTTATTTATACGATTGCCTGCTAGCTTATTACCAATTTTCTGCTTAATTAACGAACATTCAGCTCCAGAGTCAAAACAAATTGGACAGATCTCACCTCGCTGTTTTATACTCCCTTTCGGCTCTGCCACAGAGCACTGGTTCACAATCTCTTCCGGTGGATTGCTCCCTGTTTCGCTGCAGTCATGTTACTTGAACACTTGTTGGAAAAATGCCCCGGCTGGCCACACCGAAAACAGGTCACATTCGGCTTTTCACGCTGCGGTTACATCTCCATACCTTGCCGCATTTTACTTCTACAATCCACAAACTCATGTCCTGGTTTTCTACAGAAATGGCATACAATGGAAGACGGATTGGCTCGTTTATAGTCAGGTCGTGTATTGTCGTCACGGCTAGCATTGCGTTATTTTGTCGAATGTAAACGCTTTTAATTCCAACTGTAGTTTACTTCTAGATAGGAACCCAAGAGCCGTAGTTCCGCACTTGAAAGATTTTTGGTCTTTCTACCTATATGTAGGCTGACCAGCTCTTTAGCTTGTCGTAACCCAGGTCTTGTTGACCAGTAGAGTTCCCTCTCCTTCTGTGTCCATTCCTCTATCAACTGTTTGGCAGAGGCCCAGCTTAACCTAAAAAAAAGGGTTCAGGTCCAAGAAGGGGGTTGCGGAACCAGCCCTAACCAACCCGTCCGCAACTTGTCGGAACTTCGGAATGCCCCGGGACCCAACAATGGGTGACCCGGTTTCGATGTGAGAGGTGCTGGAAACAATTCCAGCAATCCGCAACCAGTCTCGAGATAGTCCTTCTTGAGGAAAGATCTCGAATGGCTGCTTGGCTGTCTGAAATGATATTTATTGTGGCTCCTCTTATCCTCTTGTCAAGGATATGTCTGGTGCAAGTCTCAATGGCATGGATCTTAGATTGAAAAACACTAGGCCAGGTACCCATTGCAATCGAGATTTCGGTGTTGGAGTCCAGTTAAGTCTCTTATCCAGATTAACACCGAGATATTTGACCTCACTGGAGAGATCGACGGGTGTCCCATCGATGTAGAGCTGACCGACATTTATGTTGTACCGTTTTGTGAAAAGAACGATAATCGCCTTCTGTGGGTTGATATTGAGACCCACATCTTTGCACCATCTTACAGCCGTGTTGAGTGCCGATTGCGTCAATTCGGTGATGGTTAAGCCGAACTTTCCGGAGACTATTATTGCCAGGTCATCTGTATACCCTGTGGTATCGATGCCTAGCTCCGATAGTTTCACCAGTAGTTCATGTATCACTAGGGACCAAAGAAGGGGAGACAGAACCCCGCCCTGTGGACACCCTTTGACCGCTCGGATGCAGACAGTGGTGGCGTCCAGTGAAGATCTAATGTCTGTGTGCATGAGCATTCTCTCTATCCCGGTAATAGAGAAGGAGTCAACCCCCCTAGATGCTAAAGCCCTGGTTATTGACTGATAGCCAGTGTTGTCGAAGGCCCCTTCGACGTCTAGGAATGACCAATTTCCTTTGCCTCGAATGCCTTTTCAATCTTGATGTAGGCGAATGGAGTATGCTGCAGGGGATTGGTATCTTGCAATCTGCACCGGATATGCAAGTCCAACAGGCGTTCTGCGGTCTTAAGCAGAAAGGATGTAAGGCTAATTGGTCTATACATTTTTAGTTGATCCACGGGACGGTTCCCTTGCTTGGGAATAAAAACCACGTTTACCTCCCTCCAAGATAGCGGAATGTACCCTCAAGTGAAGCTCGCCCTAAGTAGACTAATTAGTGGACTAAGTATATCTTCTAGGCTGTGTTTTAGCAGGGCGGGAAAATCTGGTCGCCCCCCGGGGCTTTGAAGGGAGTGAATGATTTTATGGCTCACCTGACCTTGTCAACGACGAAGATAACACCCGACAGACTGTAACCACATCTAGCTGGTGGTTCAGTACCCTCTTCATTACAGGGATTTTCCGGGCTTTTAACAGAACCAGGGAAATGCACCTGAATCAGTAGGTCAAGCGTTTCTCGTCGAACCTGTGTGTAAGAACCATCTTTATTTATTAGGAGCCCCACACCATTAGATGACCCTCTGGCCAATACCTTTTACAATCTCCCTGTATGTGGAAGTGAGTCCACACTTTTGCATACCTCCGCAAGTTATCGCGTTTGGCGCGTCTAATGTTCCTATTATACTCAGTGAGCGCGCATCTGTATGTGTTCCACGAGTTTCTATTTGGCCCTGTTAAAGAGCCGTGTGACCTCCTTCCATTGATTTGGCCTTCGGCCTTCGCTCCACCAGGGAATCTCACGTTTCGCCTGATGGGGTCTTAGGGCCGCACTATCATGGTAGAAGGTTAAAAGCACTTCTTGAATTTGTCTTGAGGCCAATTCTATCTCCCTCGTGGAGTTAAGGCTGGCAGCAAGTTGATCAACTCTCGAAGCCACTTAGGCTTTGTACAAGTCCAAATTTGTTTTCTATGTGTTAAAAGAATAGGAAAGGAGTTCCGCTTGGCCTGGGAGTTCAAATCTGATGTGCCGGTGATCTGAAAGAGTGGGCTCATCGGTAACCCGCCAATTTTTAATGAATTCGGACAAAGAACTTGTAACCAGAGAGAGGTCTTGTACCTCTTCCCTGATAGCGTTTATAAAAGTGGGTTTGCACCCTCTATTTTAATATTCAAGAAGGCACTCACCCGTTTTGTTGACGCCACTACTACCCCAGATAGAGTGATGGGCGTTGGCGTCACAGCCAATGACTAGCTGTTTGTTCGTTTGTCGGCAGAAGTCGACGAGCCGCTGAACCTCCATTGGCGGTGCGTCGTCGGTCTCGCCAATGAAATATACAGACGCCACTACAATTTCCTTCGCTCCCTACCGTAGCCACCTCAATGGTTGACGAAACTATGTCCCTGGAGATAAAGTTTGCTAGAGGAAAGTGCCTAACGCTTTTATCCAGAAGGATAGCTGCGCGAGGCGCTTCCCCCAATCGGTCATTTAACAACTTACAAGAGCCGCAACTTTATCTTCGGACTTGGCCACCAATCAACCATGGTTCTTGGAGGAGAGCCAGGTTGATGTTTTCCCCGGCGGAAATCCTGCACAAGGTGGCCGACGCTCCTCTAGCGTGGTGCAGCTTCACCTGAAGCACCTTGATGGTGCTCATTCCTCCTTCGCGGAATGTTGGACAAGGCAACCGCTTTTGCATTCGGGAGTCGTTCCCACGAACACCCTTAGGTAGCTTGGACGCTTTGATTGCAAAGCAGCCGGACCGGGAAAATGATCACAGGTCGAACCATTGGCAGGCCCAGCAGCCAAGCTAGTGGAGGGACCCGAGCCACGTTCCGGGTTTGTTGTTGGGGCAGCAGCAGCCGGCACTGCGACTGTTGTTTGAGCGTCTCTCGTAGAGGGACCGTCGCTGCTCTTTTCCTTAAGTGCCGTGTTCTTAAGGATAAGTCTGGTCCTACCAAAACAGTACCAGACTTTTTCGCCACACTTAATCAGCGACTGCTGCGATGCGACATCCACCATGATGGCTAAGTGCAGCATGGCGCCATTCGTGGTCCGCTGCACTATCTTCCATTGGCTGGTGCTAAAATCGTTCTGGGCACCTTTGTGCGCCAGAACCGTCTCGTTGAGTAGCTCCAGGCTGTTGTCGAAGTAACCTCGGATGAGGTGCGTCCAGAGGAACTGGCTTTCCTCCAACAGCTCAACTTCGAGCGAGCTGCTGGTCGTGATATGGTTGAAGTTCGCCCTGACCCACTCGACTGCATTGTTGTCGTAGCAGACGAGCATGAGCCGATCCGTTATCGGACAACACCCTCGAACTTTGGCATCACGCACGTCAGGGTGGTCGATAAGATCGCCACCTAAAGCGTTGCCATTTGCTCCGCTGTCAGAGGTGACGATCTATCAGCCGCGATAAAACCGAGCTTGACACCGCTCGCTATCCGACTGTACGATGGCGCTGTCGACTCTGATTGAGTATTTTTCGGTTTCTGAACGACCTCTTTTGACCTTGGCGTTTGCAGCTATCAGAGCAGCTGCTCTGACGAACCCTTCAACAGCTTCTTTTCGCGATTTGTCATCTTAATGAAGGCAATCTCAGGGTTTAAGTGTAGACGTGCTACCTGAGTGTCTGCATCAGTCAGACCGAATTTCTGAGAGATCGCACGTTAGTCCCCTTGCACATAAGTTGGCTGAAGTTCCATACAATTAATAAAGCCCCTCTGTATTCATTCACACGACACCACAGCCGCACTTAGTAAATTAAAATAATAATAAAAATTAATGTTCGCGCGCACTTTTATTATTTGCAGACAAATTTTAGTATGCCGTAGTTGTGATATTTCTCGCAAAATTTTCACAAAATAGGTAACTATATCTGATAAACTTTTAGAGAGTGTGCATGCCAAATACCAATTTTTCCCCATTTTCTTGCACTTGGAGCAAGATGTGTGTTAAATTAAAAGAAAATAAATAGCTAGCTCAGTATTCCCAGGGGTGGGTAACCTCAACCCTGCCCCTAGATGTTACATAATTCCAAAAAAAATACAACCTTCACAATACTACATATGAACGTACCTACATACACACAAATGATCGGACGAGTTGGAAGACTCGGTGTTATCGGCCGACTTATTCCATGGCCTCGGTGATTCTCCCTCCCTCACGCTTACTCACACATCATGTTTATTTCGCTCACAATTACAATTTTATAAATAAACATTTATTTTCTTACGTTAGTTGAACAGGTTGGCCACTAGATGGCAGTGCTTAATGTTTGGCGGGCGTTTACAATTTAAGCGTATATATTTAAAAATTGAACAGGGGCGCAATTTTGCCAAATATGAATTTAGAGAAGGAGTAAATTTATGCCACTGTAAATTGGGCACTCGCAGATATGCTGTCGCTTAACGTTTCCTCAATCCCTATCCTACCCTATCACCTAGAGGTGGGGGTCGATCAATAGAAGACAAGTACGTCTGCCTCGCACCGGTGGCCAGAATGTGATATATATATATATATATATATATATATATATATATGTGCCAATGTATATGTGCCAATGTAGGCAAAGTTGGCAAAATCCGAAAAATGGAATAAATAAATTATAAATAAACTCATAAATATATAAATAAATACGCAATAAATAATTAAATAAATAGGACGATAAATGAATAAATAAATAAATATATAAATAAATAGGCAACTTTCTTAACAGCTAAGTTGACAGGCGTGCTACAATTATATGGGCTTACAAGCGTCGCTCGTTCGGCCCTATGGGTCGCCGCAAAATAATATTTTGTACGTGTCACTGTTTGGGCCACACATAATCAGTGACTGCAGTGACGCGTCGTCCACCATGATGGCTAAGTGCAGTTGAAGTCGTTCTGGGCACCTATGTGCGCCAGAACCGTTTCGTTGGTTAGCTCCAGGCGAAGTAACCTCGGATGAGGTGCTCCCAGGGGAACTGGCTTTCCTCCAACAGCTCAATTTCGAGCGGACTAAAGGCCTTGATATGGCTGAAGTTCGCCCTCACCCACTCGGCCGCGTTGTTGTCGTAGCAGACGAGCATGAGCCAATCCGTTCTCGGAACAATACCCTGGAACTTTGGCTTCACACCTGGCGACACACACGTCAGGCTGGACGATAAGATCACCGCCTTTAGCGTTTCCATTTGCTTCGCTGTCCTATCTAACAGTCGCGATAAAACCGAGCTTGACACCGCTCGCCGTCCAACTGTACGATGGCGCTGTCGGCTCTGAATGAGTATTTATGGGTTTCTTTGACAAACCGAGCTCCGGAGGACTTTTCGTCTGAGTGACCCCTTTTGACCTTGGCGTCAGCAGGGGGCACCTTGGCAGCTTTCAGAGCAGCTGCTCTGGGAGCCCTTTGGCGATATCTGCATTGAACAGCGTCTTTTCGCGGCTTGCCATTTTGATAAAGGCGATCTCAGGGTCTAAATGGGTCTCTGATGCAGAGACCAATGCCTCTGTCGGACCCTGCCGGGACAAACCTTTTCTCGACGAGAAAGTGGCACACTCCAACTCTTTATCCAAGGAAGTTGGTGGTCTTTCCGTGACCAACATCACTTGCATCATCAACTTAGGAGAAATAGTCTCAACCGTGGAGGTTAAAGCCTAGGGTGATGCTATTTGAGCCTATTTGAGTATCAGACTCATTATTTTTGTTTATTTTTTGGTACATTTTGAATCCCACGAGTGAACGCAAAGGGGATATCGCCCGCGTTATAGCCCGTCTACCGCGGGAGGTCGAAAAATAAAACTGTAGGGCGACAGGCATCCAGAGTCCGCATACTAACGGCCGAGCACCCCCGCGGTCATGAATCCTACGGCATATGCTGTTGGGGTAAATTTCCGAAGAGTTGTCTTCTCTTTGCCCGACTTCCATTAGTCAGCATCCTTGGCAGAGACATGACCATACCAAGGACCATGCACACCAGTTAGCTGACGGCAATATAAAAAATAAGAGTGAATATAAAAAATAAGAGTATGATCATAATGAAATTTTCAGTGCTTAATAAGAGCATTCAAATCTATGTACAAACCAAAGCGCAAGTCTGTAGTATTTGATTTGCGTTTTTTTGATATGGAGGGCAAAATGGGGGGAGGTATCCAAAATCATATTCATAAGCTGCGTATCCTTTACGAGCACATAATAAACCGAACTTGATGGCATTAGCTCTTATAGTCTCCGAGATATGCCAAGCAACCCAAGTCTTAAAATAAATGAAACGGAGCAAGATATCGATAAAAATGATAAACTTGTACTGCGTATGGATTAGGTGAATCTGTAGGTGTTTAGCTGAGGTTTCTACCATTTGTAGTTTCCGAGATCGCTGCGTTCATACAGACGGACAGACGGACATACAGACGGACGGTCAAACGGACATGGGTAATTCAACTAAGTTCGTCGTGCTGATCAAGAATATATATAGTTTATTGTGTCGGAGATGCTTCCTTCTGCCTGTTACATACATTTGCACAAAACCATTATACCTTTTTACCCATTTTCAATGGGTTCAGGGTATAAAAAGCGAGAAAGTGTAGAAAGCCTCCAGATCATGAATTAATTTTCGGATTTGAATATTATGTAGATCTTAAGCTAAAAGTAAAGTGTGGATTTTCAACTTCAAGAGCATTTATACCCATGATCTGGATGCAACAACTTGCTTTCTGCCGCCCACGATATCGAGGAGGACATGAGGAGGAACTTGCTGTTATAATGCATCTCTCTCAGCTGCATCTTGACACAGTGATGCCAACACTTTTCTTGCGTCGTTGTTGGCTGATGCTGATAGAGATGTGTGGGAATATGTGAGCAAATAAACAAATTACTTACGTTATCATAATAACATATTTATTTAAAGGAATGCTTTGGTCAGTTCTGGTCGGACGTTTTATCGGGCGAAAACTAGTTCTTTAAGGATAACTTTCGAATGGACAGGAAGGGGTCAGTTTGCTGGTCGCGAAGCTCCTGGAATTAGCTCTTTAAAAGCGAATAGGGATTGCCCTATTCACGTTAGGAATCGGCTGTGAAAGTCGGTGAGACTTCTAGTGCGCTGAGACAACTGCTCAGCAAAATCCTCCATCGTTGTTAGCATGACGTCAGCAGTCTGTCTAGCGATCGTGGTCGACTTCCTCATTTTATCCAATATTTCCTCTTTAAAATAGTTTTTTTCCTTTTAGCCGGTTGTGCAGTCGAGTACGTTGCTTCCATGCTTAGTGACAGCAGATCGTCAGCTTTGTTGTCATCTGTCTGAAATTGAAGTATAAGTTATATTCAATGTAAAATTTATATTTAATTTAACAACTAAGCTGCCAAAGAGCTTTCCAAAACATACTCGTGGTGGCCTTATATTTCTTCTTTTTATTCGATGTGTTCCCACATCGATTGCGATCCCCGTACGGTCCAATGTTCTCCTTTTCTAAAATTTAATTTTCTTATTGTTTTGCTTAACTATTCACTACACATGCAAACAAATATTTCCTTTTGAACGGGTCGACCTTTGCTTGCACCTCTCTTGAAGCACCTCCACGCCCAGTGCCATCATTGATGCCATCTAGTGGCCATTCCTTGATGGACATGCGTGTTTTCACGCGGCCCTCGCAGACATGCCAAATTTCCCTCCAATGCCTCCCCGAACTCCAGTGCGAATTGCTAAATCCACTGCCGCTTCGATCTTTGTGTGTCCGTTGCCCATTCCAAACAAATAAAAAGCACATACAAATACCTAGATACAGTCGAAGTTCGATAATTCGTACCCAGCTAAATCGAAAGCCTCAATAATCCGTAACAAACTGCTGGTCCCTTGAAAAAACTTCGTTAATTCGTAAAATTTCCATACATTTTGGTCCCCTTGTTAATTCGTATTTTATTTACCATTCAATGAACGTAAAACCCTTTATAAATCGTAATTCATTTTTAAAAACCTCTTATATTTCGTAATGCAAAACAACAAAAAAAATGAGATGGCTCTAGTCGGGTGTCCCCAACTAGGAGATACCCTGAACCCAGAGGCGAGCTGTTGTTATATACATTTAAAGCTCTTTGTATTCATACACACATTCACAAAGTCACACATACAAACGCACGCAGCAAGATGCGCACTTTGCACATTGTCTGCGCTTGGCCTGCGGAAAATACTTTGGAAAATTAATTATTGAAGAACTTCTAAACTAAGAGTGTGATCGTTATGAAATTTTCAGTGCTTAATAAGAGCATTCAAATCTATGTACAAACCAAAGCGCAGTCTGTAGTATTTGATTTGGGTTTTTCTGATATGGAGAGTAAATGGGGGTAGATATCCAAAATTCGAAATATCTGTTATCTTCGTATTCTTAACGAGCACATATTAAACCAGATTTTTATAGTTTTTGAGATTTGCTCAAAAAACCATAATAAAAAAAGTGCTAAATATCGATAGTAAGAAAACGGGGCGGGTTATCGATAATTTCAAGTAGCCCTAATCTGCCTATGTTCTTATACACGAACTTATAAAACTAAACTTTAATCCCTTGCTCATATTGCAGCCCTTGCTGCCATGTGGATTGATAACATTTTATGACACGTTTTCTTTAATAACTTCTGTGATTCTTAACCGATTTTGATGAGTATTAATGCAATATATTCTTCTAGTGCTATAGTATATATAAATAAGTATAGTATATGAAATAAACTTGATCTGCGCGTGCTATAGACGCGTCTATAGCCGAAAAGTTTAAGTCTCTAGCTCTTTTAGTTTTCGAGATAAATTAAAAATTTAATGATGGTTCTAGCTACTCAAAACTCACTCATAATTTATCCGTCGATCTTTGAGCCCAAGATGATATGGATAATGATGATGTTAGCTTGATGAGGAATAAGTGTAATCAACTATAGTTATATATGCTTAGTAACCAGCCATGCCTTGTCGAAATTGTACCCTTACTTTAAATAACTTTACTTTACCTAAAATAAGTTAAAACTAAAATTTTTTTATTAATACTTTGAAATAAATTAAATATTAGAAACTTATGCAAAATGTGATTAAAAATCAAAAGTGAGCATTTAACTCAAATTAACTCAAATTTTAAATTGCCAATATGAGTGACTGCTCGGACAGCTGTGTTCGGCCGTCGATTTCAACAGTAATCGCAGATGTGCAAAAACGAGTTAGGCAGTTGAGTGAAAACTAAGTTGGTCGTGGGTGAGCACAGCTTGTAACGCCGGTAAGGAATGCTTGATAAGCACAAAAGAGAGCAGGAAAAGATCATTCACACTATGCCAGCCAATAGTTTTTACTCTTGGAGTCACCTAGGCCTCCACTTATACTGCCGAAAATTTTAAATTTCGGTAACGCTGGCTGGTCAAATGTCAGGCTTATCTGCCAGCTTATCAATCCAAGGTGGAGGCGTTGAGGTTACTACAGCGCCGCAACACTGGCTTCTAGAGCGGACCCTTGGATTGGCAGGTTAGAGTGTGGTGTACTTTCACGAGCGAAAAACCAATGCGAAACTGCTGAGATGCGGGGGATATGAGGGGGTGGCACAGACAATATCGGAGTGGCGAACACTTTGCTTCTGTTAAAATGTTAATCTTCGAAGGCCCAGGCCATGCCCCAAGTGAAGTCGGATCCAAACACCTAATACCTAATTAAAATCAAATTTTATGTTGCGGCTTGCTAAACGAATTTAATTTTAAAGGTATTGGTCGTATTGCCCGTATAAAAACATAGAATACAAATTTGCCGTTTGGAGTTCAAGAGACAAAAACGTCTGTCTTCAACGCTAAGCTTCCTGCTTATGAGTGCCTATGATCGGCAGCGGATCTTCATAGCTAAGCCGAGCTATTGGTTTTAGAGACAATTACAACTGGATTATCAGACGATTGCACAGCTGCAGCTTGTGAGCTGGGTGAGAAACGCAGCTATTAATTATAAACAGAGCAAAACAAAAGAGCGAGGGCTGCTCTAAAACTTTGTGAAAAAAAGTGTTCTCAATACGGCGATACAGCTGCCCTTACAACTTCTGAAGTTTTGCTAGGATAGTTAGATCAGATCGATTTATATACCGATTGAAGTGTATCGTTTGGTTGGTATCTAGAAGAAAAACCATACCACAACATCTGATAATTCATTTGGCTCATGAGATATTTAGCTGCAAGATATTCTGAAAAAGTTACATTTTTGGAGCTGATGGGGCTGTTAGGGGCTCTCAGACATTTGTTCAGCCATATAACATGTTTCAAATACGCGTCGAATGGTAGTTCACTTATTCCAATTCGATAACTTGTTCAATAATTATAAGAAAATTAAATTGTTTTTGTTTATTTCCGAAAAAGTCAGACTTCATACTGTCCGTCCAGCTTTTGACAAGTCTGATCTAGAATTTCGATCGCTCGCTTGTCGTCGCTCAAACAGAGATTTCGGGACGAGATGTCTTCGGGGATAAAATTCTTATTTATATTGTCATGATTACAGTCACTCTAAAGTTGCTGAGCCTTCGATGATCCAGCGCAGCAGGATCTTGCGTGGAACAGCAACTTTCAAATTATTGGTTTCAATCAGCAGCGTAGGCTGCAGGCTGTAGTATGATAGGAGCGATAAGTTCCTGAGATGGACTAAAAACGGGAGGCGCAGCAATTCGATAAAACCGATATATCTTTCTCAGTTTTAAAGTTAGATACAAACATTTTTTTCAGACAGATTACTGATGATATAATAATAATATGATAAATCTCATCTGCCACAATTTTAGAGTTAGTGTCAGCAAATTTGGTAGGCAGCTTTCAGATGATACCCTCTACCGTCATTACAATTTAAACAAGTAATATGGCTCTAGTCGGGAGTGCCGGACTAGGAGATAGCCTAAACACAGTGGCGAGCAGTCGTTAAATGCATTTTATTAAATCCCTCAGCATTCATACACACGACAACACAGCCGCACTTAGTAAAATAATATACAAATAAATAATAAAACTATATTTGCAAAATTTTCACAAAATAGGAGTCTATATCTTTCAAATATTGGCTGCAGTTGATCTGCGAAAGCTTTTTGAGAGTGTGCATGCCAAATACCAATTTTTCCCCATTTTGTTGTTTTAGAATATTTCAAATCGTCGATGTCCCGGCATTTAAGTTTCACTTGGACCAATAAGTGTGTTAAATGGAAAACAAAAAAACAGCACAAATTTCCGTTGACACAGCGTCCCAGGCAACACCTCTACCAACGATGCGTACCGAAATACTGAAATATATTTATAATCTGTGTAATCTTTACTAGAAAATCAAATTTGGTGGCTCTATATATTATAGTTTCTGAGATATGCTCACAAAACCGGGTTAAAAAAAACCGAAAAAACGCTGATTATAAGAAAACGGTGCAAATTATCGATCATTGGAAATAAACTTGATCTATGTAGGATGTATACAAATCTAAACAGTAAAATTTTAGCTCTCTAGCCCTTGTATTCTCTGATATCAACGCGTTCATACAGACGGACTGACGGATCAGACAGACGCACATGGCTAGATTGACTTGGCTGTTGATCCTGATCAGGAATGTATACACTTTATGGGGTCGGAGATGCCTCCTTCTGCCTATTTGCACAAAAACCAATAATACGTATTTTCAATGGGTTCAGGGTATAAAAAATCGATATTTCTCCAAAATAACTATAGATTTTTGGGTCCGTTTTATGATGAACTAGACGATGAACAAGTATAGTGTGTAGCCGTAACATTGTTTTGCGTATGTTTAAATGAAATAAAGTTTTAAGTTATGGTCGACTGTAGCTAGTTACCGGGTATATTCTCCTCTGACACTCCCAAAAAGTCACTTTTTAGATCTTCCCTACTAAAATTAAAGAACTGCCTTGATATATTTTATTTTTAAGATAACCCGTGCAAATATTTAATATTACCCAAGAATTTTTATACTCGATCACGCAATTTGAACAGCATTTTGGTTTTGTACAATGTGAGTTTACTGACCTAGGTGTCGCTTTTAAGACAATTTTAAATGCTTACCCAGCAAAAATATTAGTATAGCTAAAATTACAGTGATTCCAGTAATTTTGCAAAGAAACACCAAGGCCGCATGAATATCTTTGATGTCATTATCCAATTCCAATAAACACATTTCCATGGCATCTTCATCGGCTGGGCAGTTCAGAAGTAATCCGGCTTCTTTTTCTGTCGCTAAACTCATTTTTTGACAAACACTTATATCTATATGCGTTTCTATTTTTCCAAGACAATGGCAACGACAATTCCAAACACAAAAACATCTCGAATGAGTTTCTATTTCAAAAGATCTTCTCGATATAACCAACTTATTTGATTCTGATGATGTTGATTTATTCGATGCAACATTTTTTGAGGTCCAGAAAGTGTTTGCTTTGGCAACTACTATAATAAAAAAGAAAAGATGTTATCTATTATTATGTTACATAAATCAAGTATTAATTCTCTAAATGACCGTCTAGCTCAAAGCTGCCGCAACATACAATTGAAGTTCCATCTTTTCCTTCATAAACAAAAAGACACATTCAGTCATATGAGCACGCCCATCTCAAGCTGCAAACTTTATGCAGCGATCATTAAGTTTTTTGTATCCTCGTTCACGAAGTGAAAAGAGTATAATGGGTTTGTGCAATGTCTGTCATGCTGTCAGCCCGTCAGTCAGAATATATACTTTTAGTTACCTGCTTCAGAAAGAGTGTTAAGATTTTTACGTCACGCTCACTAGGAGGTAGGAAAATCGACAACATGTCGGTACACTTCAAATCGCAAATCGATAAAATGTAAATATTTTACACAATTTCAAAGCTACATGTTATGTAGATTGCTGGTGACCTTCCCCAATAGATTAAGCGCTTAATAACCGGGCTAAGCCCACTAGAACGCACCACAGCCACCTCGCACCCACGAATCGCGAAAGTCGATATCTCCCACAGTTTAAGAGGGTTTACCATCAACAGTATTATAAGAAAAAAAAAACAACAGAAGTTAATAACTTTTCAACTGCAACATCTTTGTAGATCTATAATTTCACCGTGCCAGCATGGGTTTGAGAAATATATATCTACTACCACTAACTTATTGGAATTCGCGTCAAGGGATTTCAAAATAAATTGCAAACTGATCTAATTTACACTGACTTCAATAAGGCTTTTGACTCCGTTAATCATTCGCTTTTACTGCATAAACTTTATCTTTTGGGGATTTCCAAATAACTGAATTCTTTGCTTCTCGCAATATTTAACTCTTAGAACTCAAAAGTTTCTTTTAAAGGCTTCGTCTCCAAGTCTGTTATTGTCACTTCCGGAGTACCACAATGAAGTCACCTTGATACGTTATTATTCACAGTGTTTATAAATAGCCTTCCTTCTGTGTCACTCTATCACTCTCGGGTGCTGATGTATGCTGGTGAAGTAAAACTTTGCCTGTCGCCTTCTAATTTTCTATCTGGTCAAAGGTTTCAAACCTGGTTTCACGTAAATTTATTAAAACTTAATTGCAGTAAGTTTAAATTACTCCCTTTTTGAATAATTATTTTTATTAATAGTAAGACACTTGATCGTATTGAATCGGTTGATTTCGGTATCATTTTAGATCCCAAGCTTAAACTTAAGCTTGACAAGCATATTTTTTCAGCTGCTAATTGAGCCTTTGGTGTCCTGGGTTTCATTAAGCGCTGGTCGAAAGAAGGTGATCACTGCGTTACTAAAACTATAAATACTTTACTTGTCCGTCTAACTCTTGAGTATGGAAATTGTGTATGGTAAACCCCACCACAAGGTTCATCAGGATAGACTTGAATCCGTTCAAAAACAATTTTACAAGGCGAACCGAATGTGTTGCCAAACTGGCTCGTCTCGTGTCTGGTTCGGGGGTCCAGTCGCAATCTCAGTCTCGCTCTCTGCATGTTCCTATCGCTGGGTGACATTTGTAGCGCTGTGGAAGAACGGATGGACGGTAGCATCGGCATCAGACACTAAAGTCAAAACTAATTTTTAATTTCTCTATCTATTTAAGGCTAATGATTTGAAGGCCAAAGTTTTCGAATTCCGATAAACTCTTTTAAGGAACATACAATCACTGCGGACGGTAGTCTGCGCTAGGGGCGAAGCACAACGTAGTATAGTAGTATTCGCGAACTTTTAAAGTTTTGCTACGATAGCCGTAAACGGAAAAACTTACGTTTTTGGAGCTGATGGGGCCGTTGGGGGCTGACAGCAATACTTTGTATCACCACCTTGCAATCCGGATTACGTGGCTATAACTTTCATATCGCAGCCAACCTACAACTGATGCTCTTTATACTTGATACATTCAAACATTCAAAAATGTAAATTTTTCCAAATCGTTTACAGCTGTATATTTTATGAACTAAATGAGGTATCACATGTTGTTTCGATCGGTATATCACTCGATCTGATCGGTCTATCGTAGCAAAACTTCAAAATCGTATTCGTTCGCTTATATATTGCTAGCCGCTTTTGCACACTACGTTGTGCTTCGCCCTTGCGGAGACTACCGTCCGCAGCGATTTGTCATACTAGCTGGGTACTTGGCGATACGGAGCGTTTATTTGATGTTATGATACTACTTAATTAATCCGTGTTGATTTTATAGCCAGTTAAACTGAGGTTGTTCCCAATATATACGAGTTGTGACGTAATCACATGCACTATCTATTTTGGTTGGTGTTAAGACTGCGTTAATATCAGCTGGAATAAATTCTTTTTGCTGCCTCTGTAGCGCTGGGTACACTAATCTAAGCTTACTTAGGCAACTAGTAAGCAACCATTCTAGGTTCCTAGCGTTAAGGGTTGGCATTTATATTGGCACTTATGTAATTGTTAAAACATTCTCTTAGAATATTAAACAAAATAAGTAAATGTTTTCTCACACGTCACAATACACGTTCTGTATTTTAATTTATCTTAATATCAACCTTGGCTGGCGAAATCCCTCGAACTGTACCTTCCACGTTGGGGCCGGCCGGGCAATGGGCACTGACCTACCTGGGAATAAGCGGGTAATACCTAGTGTCACTAAGCTAAGGCATAGGTACAGTATTCTCCGACAGCTTTGGCAAGTCAGAGGTACTGCAACTGGAGCCATTGTTCAAGAAGTATAAAATTCAAAATGGTCGGGAAAAGGAGCAAACCGGGGCTGGGAAACGTTGATGGGAAGCGTGACTGCTACCACCGGCGGGCACGGGGAGAAGCAATCCTCTCTGCGTGTAGCCAGCGATCACACCTCTACCATGGTTAAGGTTATGGCCATAGTAGTTGCAAAGCTACTGCCACAGAAATCAAAGAAAACAAAAATAAGGCCAAGCTGTGGTGAGGTAGTGTCATAGTCGAAGCAGACTTGGACTGTGAATCGCTTGGAGGAATCATCTCGAGGGAGGCCGAAGGACAGGCTTTGCTATCTGACATCCAAACGGACGTAAGAGGGCAGGAAAGCGGAGGCCCAAAACATGAAGATCAGAGCAGAGGAGAGGAGCAAGTGGTTGTGGGCCGAACAAAAGATCAAGAACAAAAGATCAAGAGCCCACAAAGGCGGATGTGCCCATGAGCAGGCAGCCTAACCAGGCGAAGGAGCCGAGCTTATTGGCGGAGCAAATCGAACGGCAAGATGGCCGTTGAACGGTAGAAGGGAGCGGAGGAGAAGCTGCTTGAAGCTATGTTCAAGGGGATGGAGACGCCAGATGCCGAGCCAACCGGCAAAATACTGAACTGTCGCAATGACCTCACCCTGAAGTGGATCACGGAGACAGTGGCTATGCGAGAGTGCCAAGCCGGAGGAAGTGGACAGAACACTGATTCCATCCGTACCAAAGGCGATAGTACTCTTCCTGCGGGTCGTTCTAGAGGAATAAGCGTTGAGACTACTAAGGTTGCATAACTCAAAGTGTTTAACATGATGACAGTAAGTAAGACTAGGACAGCCATCCTTGTGAGGAAAGTCATCTATGCTTAGGCGTCAGAACGGAGGCCAATGCATACCACACATTGTGGGGCAGTGCGGACATCAACGATAGAGGTGAGTAACTACTAACTTTCATAGTACGATCTAGCTTAAGAATAGAAAATGTTGGAAAAGAGCCTACCTTCTTGGGACCGACTTTGTAGACTTAACACTTTCAGCAGGGATAAGTACATAAGTGGCGGAATGGAGGGTTCTTGGGAGACGCTTTTGGAGAGTACATATAGCACCAGCAATTACATCAAGGAAAGATATAGATCAGTCCCTAGAGACTCTCGTAAAACACCTTACCTTTGCATATCACGCATCATGCAGGCCTTCAAGAAGTAAAAGGACGACCAGGCCGCCTTGGTGGACTCCAGAGCTCAAATAATAAAGAAAGGATGTACAAGAACTCTTCAAGCTCGCCAAACAAGCGAACGAAGAGATCGTATGGAACAAAAGAACAAAAACAAAAACAACAAAAACTAAAGACGGATGATGGACGTAAAGCAGCAGGGAAGCGATATACGCCCTCGTGGAGACAAATTTGAAGCATGTCTGAGGCTTGGCTACGTGCCTGTAGCCTGGAGGACTGCACGAGTAGCGTTTTTGCCTAACGCAGGCCACTGCAGCCAAAAGACTATAGACTGATAAGCCTTACCTCTTTTCTGCTGAAAACACTAGAGAAAGTTTTAGAGCTCCATATACAGGTAAATGCGTACATAGCCATGGAGCCAAATCAACACATACATAAAAGGGACATTAGTGGAGACAGTGATACATTTCCTATTAGCAACCATTGAGAAAGCACTCCAATACTTCATGGGAGTGTTTCTGGACACCTCAGGCGCATTTAGAAGCTACATTATCTCACTCAGCTAAATATCGGTGGATACACAATCTGTTGAGTTTCAGAAGAGTCAGTGCGGAGTGGCGAACCAAAACCATAATAAGGGCAGCACACAGAGGCACGCCACAAAACGGAGTACTGGCTTCCTGTTATGGACCTAGTTATGAACGGACTATTAAATGAATTACGAAGAAAAGCTCTAAGATAACTGCCTATGTGGATGACATATGCGAAATTATCACTGGAAAATGTCCATCGACTCTTAGCTCAATCATGGACTACACGTTGAAGGAGATATTAAGATGAGACACAGGAGGCGGTCTTAGCTTCAATGACCTCATTCTCTTCACCAATTGTTACAAGGTACCGCGGTGGCACCCGCTAAAGGTGAACGGTGTATCGCTAACACCAAAGAACACTATAAAATATCTCGTACTTATTCTGGACAGTAAACTGGCATGGAAACCCAATGTAGAAGACAGGGTGAAGTCGCGCTCTATGCATCGCATTGGACTGATGCATTGGATATACATCTCAGTAGTGCAACCGATTATACTTTACGGCGTCATGGTATTGATTCAAGACACAGAGAAAACCACATCCCTAGAAACACTAATGTGTGCTAACACGCTGGACGTCCGAGCTCGGCTCCTGGCACAGAAGACAGCTCAACGTCTCAGCGCAGCTGGATGTATGACGCTCCAAAGTTTTGGACACAGCTCGGTTGTTAGGGAAATGCAGAGTAGCACAGACTACATGATTCCCAGATACAACTTCAAAGATACAACAACAACAATCACACATATTTACGGACGGCTCGAAAATCAATTCGGGAGTCGGGTAGCAGTGTACTGCGCAAAGTCAGAAATAAGGCTTTCGTACAAAGTGCCCGATCATTGCAGCATATTCCAGGCAGAAGTATTCGCGAGAAGGAAGGCCGCAGAAGTAGCTCAAACGCTACATCGAAGACATAATAGGATCAACAGTTTCGGGAAGAGCCAAGCAGCTATAAAATCCTTGCAAGCATTTGCTATTTCTTCCAAAAATGTCCTGGCAAGCAGGGAGGTACAAGGTGACCTAAGCACTGATAGAACAGTGCACATCTATTGTGTTCCCAGCCACCAAGGCATTGACGGCCAAATATCACAAATAAAATTTTCGGCAGTGCCCCTTCCCACGTACGTAATCGCAAAAATCTATATACCTGAAAGCACAAATCGGTAGCACGTGTTGTGAAGCTCAAGCCACCAAATTTGCTAAAGTTATTGCTGGTTACCTCCCCCAATAAAAAAGAACCTTAATATTGCGGCTACGCTGACTAGAACGCCCCCAGCAACACCACCCCACGAATCGCGAAAGCCTATATCTCCCGCAGCTTTAGAGCTAGAGTCCCCAAATGTTAAAGGTAGATTACTGTCGCCCCATTTAAAGATCCTTAAAATATGCCCTCCATGCTTCTATATGTTTCTCCCCCAGTTTTAAAGCTAGAGACATACATTTTTTTGGTTATACCCACGGGGGGCGAGGCAAATTGATAAAACCGATATATTTCCCTCGGTTTTTTACTTTTTTTCAGACAGATTATTAATGACCTCTTCTAAAGAATGCAAACATTTTTTGGATACGCTCACTGCTATCTTGGGGCGGGTGAGCCGTGAAAATCCTTATCTCCTACAATTTTAGGGCTAGAGTCACCAAATTTAGTAAGCAGTTTTCAGAACACCTCCTCTAAATATAGAGCAAATTTAGGCCTGGATACTTCCTTCCCCAAAAATTACAAAAACCAAAATTTTTCCAAATAACAATAACAATTAAGACCGTGATCGAGTATTCAGAGTTAATTACGCCCGGATGCAACGTTCTTACATGTTTTTTAGAAATTTCTAACCAAATTTTTTTGATTCTAATATAATCTGTACTTTTTTTGTTGCCAAAAAAGTGTACAGTGACTTGTCGGAATGAGTTCCAGGCTGCATTTTCATCTAATGTCAAAATAGAGTAAAATTCCTCGTTTACCAATAGCTTTCGAATCTTTGGGCCACCGAATATGCCTTCCTTAATTTTTTCCATTGAAAGAAGTGGGAAAACAGTTTTTAGATAATCCGTATCTAATGCCTATAGAAAGTTTTTGTTAGTCCAAGCTTGATGTGCAATTCCAATATAAAATCACCCACGTTTTCTAAAGGCGCATTTTGAACATTATGATTTCCCAAAGTATGTGCTTTTCGCTTTGGCCAATCCTTCCTTAAATAATGCTCATGATGAGCTCGACTATTCCCGAGACCGAGAAAGCAGAAATACCTTGTATCACCACCTTGCAATCCGGATTACGTGGCTATAACTTTCAAATCGCAGCCAACCTACAACTGATGCTCTTTACACTTGATACATTCAAACAGTTTAGCCGTTGTACCATACAATTAAGTCTTATTAACAGATTACAGGTTAAAAACAAAAATACTTTCATCTGTTCGCGAACACCTTCAGTAACGTCGAACATTCCGCCGAGCCAAGCCAAGTTCGTGCTCATATTTGAATGGTCTGCTTATCCCATGACTTTTATGAGTGAATTTGAAAATGCAACTTAGGGAGGATTTGCTGAAATGGTAATATCGCATCCGTCTCTCCATCGATATCAATGATTGATTTCTTTAACGACGTCTAATTTACGCAACTATATAAATTCATGCGTGAGAAACAAATCAAAATTTGTTTTCAACTTTTCCTTGAAATTTAAAGACAAAAAATCGTAAAACATAACGGACAAAAAATCATAATTTTCTCAATTCAAAAATATATAGTTAAAGAACCACTTATTTAAATTAAAAAGTGCGAATCACCATAAGGTTTCAGAAGCGTAAAGATACAAAATTCAAGCTCACCTCCGAAAAAGACAATTAAATAAAACAAATATTAAAAATTTTAAAAAAGTCTCACTATAGAAAAGTATTTAAAGTGGCTTTTTGATATAAGCTGCATATTTATCAGAAAAAATAGTTTTGGTAAACAATACAATATGGCTGTTACCTAGTTTATTCTGCTGTTGCCGTATTCAAATACTGAAGAGTGTGTATTCAGCCAAGTTAGTTTGGTGAAAACAACATTTTGAACTTGCATTCACTCACAGACGTTGAGCGCAATTTTATCTATAAAGTAATATTATATTGTTTTTACGTAAATATGTTGTTATGTAGGACATACTTAAGGCAATTTACCTTTTATTAGATTTGGATTACAACGGCACAGCACACGCTGCAACACACAGAGGTGCCGAATAAATAATAAATAATTACAGAAGCATCGCAGATTAAGAGGATAGCGACACAATGGAGGAGGCAATAAATATAATACAAAAAAAAGTAAGATGGCTCTAATCGGAAGTGTCTGACTTGGAGATACCCTGAACCCTGGGGCGATCTATCGTTACATATATTTCAATTCACTTGCCGTCTTACATACATACACAAAATAACACACACACACAAATACACGCAGCAATCTGCGCATTTTACACATCGGCCACTACGGATTGGTTGCTGGGCCTGCAAATGATTCGACCTGTGATCAGGCTCCCGGGTCGGCAGCTTCGCAATCAAGGTAGGTCGTGTTCGCCTCAGCTAGCAGAGGCGCTGGTCTCGCTAGGAAGCAGTCCGCGGCCGGACCTCGAGCGCAAGCAAACCGAGGCCACAGCAGCAGCGACTGTCATCTAGCATGGCGCAAAGTACAATGAGTTACAAGGCGTTCAAGCCCAGGCAAAAGCGGTTGCCTTGTCCAACGCTCCGCGAAGGAGAATCAAGCACAGGATGTTCACCGAGGAGAGCATCAACATAGCTCTCCTCTAATAACCATGATTGATTCGTGACCAGATTTCGCTGCCTTAACTTCGATCCTAACGTCTCAGCTTTTTCCTTAAAGGTTCAGGTGTCTTACCAAATCATGTAATTCCTCCCGTGAAAATAGCTCAGCACGTTTATATTCTCCTGAAAAGTCAGAACCTGTTTCTATTTCTCGTGTGTTTGCAGTTTTATGAATTCGTTCAAAAGACGCTGAAAGCCACGAGAAGATAACTGCGAATAAATACATTTCCACTGAACCCATTGAAAATTTGTAATAAGGGTATAATGGTTTTGTGCAAATGTATGTACAAGGCAGAAGATACCTCCTTGTTGATATATATATATATAGAAGATATAATATTTATCAGGAACAACAACCGAGTCTATCTAGCCATGTCCGTCTGTCTGTTCGTCTGTCCGTCCGTCCGTCTGTATGAACGCGTCGATCTCGGAAACTATAAGAGCTCGAGACTTCAACTTTTTGGCTATAGACTCGTCCATTGCAATTACAGATCAAGTTTCAAGTTTCAAATGACCGAAACCTTGCACCGTTTTCATAAAATCGATAAAAGTCTACAATAACCTCTAATTTGTTGTTTAGGTCTACAAAATTTTGTTTGAATGAATATTTATGTATACTATAGCACGAGGCTATTACATTAAGATTCATCAAAATTGGTTAAGAAACACAGAAGTTATTACAGAAAACGAGTGTTAAAATTTGACAAATTTTATAATACAATGGGCAGCAAGTGCTACAATAAGATCTACGAATTAAAGTTGGGGTTTCTAAGTTCGTGAATACCATACGCAGATCAAGGCTATCGATAATCCGCCCTGTTTTCTTATTATCGATATTTATCGGTTTTTTAGCATATTTCAGAAACTATAAGAGCCAGTGCGACCAAATTTGGTTTAATGTCTTATCTTAACGGATACGCAGATTATGCACATTTTGGATTTTGGATACCTCCCCTCGTCTTACCCAACAATAGCAGAAAAAACATTTGTAATTGCATTTCGATAGCAGATGGGAGTTCGAGTTCCGCTGTGTCAATGGAGTTTTTGTACTGTTTATTTAAATTTTTATTTAAATTTATTTTTTATTTTATTTTTGAACTTAACACACTCATAGGTCCAAACGCTACTTAATGCTGGGATATCAGCGATTTGAAATATTCTGGAGCAACAAAATGGTGAAAAATTGGTATTTCCCATGCTCACCCTCAAAAAGCTTTCACAGATCAACTGCAACCAAGATTTTAATGATATAGTTTCCTATTCTGTAAAAATTTTGCGAGAAATTTCCACCTATAGCATATTTAAATTTTCTGCAAATATAAGCGAGCGCGCAGCGCGATCATTAATTTGTATAAATTATTTGTAATTTTTTTTACTAAATAAAAAAATAAGTATGGATACAGAGGGGTTAAATTAAAAGTATGCAACGACAGCTCGCCGCTGGGTTCACGGTATCTCCTAGTCGGGCACCTACAAATAGAGCCATCTTACTTGTTTTTTTTCAACTTATCACACACACACACTTCTTAGTCCAAGTGCAACTTAATGTTGGGACATCGACGATTTCAAATATTCTAGAGCAACAAAAAAAATATGAAGAATTGGTATTTGGCATGCACACTCTCTAAAAACTTTTTCAGATCAAGTGCATTTGAAGATATAATTTTAAATTTTTTGAAAATTTTGCGAGAAATTTCACAACTAGGGTATACAAAAATTTGTCTGTAAATATTAAAAGAGAGCGCGAAGCTCGATCATACAATTTTATTATTTATGTGTATTTTATTTTACTAAGTGCGGCTGTCGAGCCGTGTGTATGGGTGCAGAGTGGCTTAATGAAATGTATGTAACGACAGCTCGCCGTTGTGTTTATAGTATCTCCTAGTCGTGCACTCCCGACTCTCTAGTCGGGTCTATCTGACTTGTTTTCTCCAATTTTTGTATTTCTTCAAACATATTTTTAAATGAGTTGAAAACGTTTAATAAAATTATGAATGTTTTTCCACTCCTTCTTTTGTTCGTATTCATAACTTCCTTAAACTTAAAATGTAATAAGGACGCCTTTCTGTGAAGGTGGTGGTATTTTTTTTTTCACTGCTATTCATAATCTACCTCTGGGGCTCTTTAATACACATGGTCTAACACACACGGTCGAACTTGCATATAAGCACTAACCAAATAACATAAAGATGTGTCATGTAGAACAAGAACGTATGACACTCATTTTCTATGTGAGAGGTCCCACAGCAACGTCGGCTTTGGTTGGGTCCTCATTTCCCTCACAGTCTCAGAAAGCAAGAGAGTAAGCGAACCGTTTGCTTTGTGAGGATCGAGCCGGATAGCGGATTTATGTGCAGCTTTCGCCATCACACTACAGACCATTGCTCGAAGTTGCTCTCATTGCTCTCAGAGAATGTATGTATGTATATATCTTGAAACACAAGCAACAAGGCGCTGAAGATTAAACTTTTTCAATTTTCGGTCCCTTGTCTTTCCTTTCGTTTGAGCAGTTATGTGAACTTTGTAGAGGGCTTGCCTCTTCGACATGAATGATTTTTTGTAATAATGGTTGGCGAGAGTGCCTAAAAGCGGGTGCGCTTGCAAGAAAAGTTTCTCGGGATGAAAATGCACGCACACTTAATCATATGTGTACATGTATATACATTTTTGTGCTTTTGTGGCAATGGTTGGTTTGTAGCAGCCTGACGGGTGCCTACTCTATGAAAAAGAATCTAGATCACTGCGGACAGTAGTCTGCGCTAGGGGCGAAGCACGACGCAGTGTGCAAAAGCGGCTAGCAATATAGACGCGAATTTTCGAAGTTTTGCTACGATAATCCGATCAAATCGAGTGATATACCAATAGAAAAGTATCGGTAAAGAAGAAAACGGCTAGAAGAACAAATAAGATGGCTCTAGTCGGGTTTCCCCGACTAGGAGATACCCTGAACCCAGCGGCGAGCTGTCGTTATATACATTTAAAGCTCTTTGCATTCATACACACATTCAAAAAGTCAGACATACATACACATACACACACACACAAACGCACGCAGCAAGGTGCGCACTTTACCCATTGGCTGCACTTGGCCCCACTAAGGAAAATGAATTCTTGAATAACTTCTAAGCTAAGAGTATGATCGTTATGAAATTGCAGTGCTTAATAAGAGCATCCAAATCGATGTACAAACCGAAGCGCAAGTCTGTTGTATTTGCTTTTCGTTTTCTTGATATGGGGGGAGGTATCCAAAATCGAAATATTCATAATTTGCTTATATTTAATAAACCACGCAATAAAGTTAAGTTCCGCCGCCGGAAATGGAATCCTCGTAAAAAACTAAATAAGACTAAATAATAAACGAAGAATTAGCCCAAAAGCACATTCCAGCCCAAAAATTTCTGATATACAATTTTGTGACGAAGGATATTCAATTTAATATGTGATCTATTCCTAATTAAAATTCTAATTCTAATTCTAATTCTATTCTTATAGTTATCTGTTTCAGACAAAGTGTTAAGATTTTTGTGCCTATTTGGTCACCGTTGTTGCCCGATACTTGTGGGCATTAGGAGTCCAGTGGCTCTGTGACAAGTGGGTGCCGGGCAGCCGCAAATGAGATATTCCACTACATACATACATTTGCGATAGCCTTTATCTGTTGTAATGCCAAGTTTCTTGGTGTGAACTGCTGCCAGGCAATGACCAGTCAGTACTCCTCTCATTGGTCTGTAAATGTCATGATAGCTGCAGTAGTAAGTGGAGAGTTTTTGATCTCGCGTTTTGCACATGGTTTTGGAGATTTGGCAGCTCATTGTGTTTTTCCACTTAATATTAGCTGCCAAGCGGTCTTTTCCAGATCCCTATATAGGGACTTTAGTGCGTTAGTTATATAGTTACTTTTACCGTCAATACCCCGGTGGCTGGGAACCCAATAGATATGCACTATTCTACCAGTGCTTAGGTCATCTAGTGCCTCCTTGCTTGCCAGGACATTTTTGGAGGAAATAGCAGATGCTTGCGAGGATTTTATAGCTGATTGGTTAGCCACGAAAATTTAGATCATTTTATGTCTTTAGTGAAGCGCTTGGGCTACTTCTGCCGCCTTCAATATATGCCTTCTGCCTGGAATATTCTGCAGTGATCGGGCAGTTTGTACGGAAGCCTTATATCTGGCTTTGCACAGTACACTGCTGCCACACTGTGGGTCCCGAACACCAGTCATCTGGTCCCATTGAAGTTGTTGTATCTTTGAAGTTGTTTCGGGGAATCATGTAGTCTGTGCTACTCTGCATTTCCCTACCAACCGAGCTGTGTCCAAAACTATGGAGCGTCATACATCCAGTAGCGCTGAGACGTTGAGCTGTCTTCTGTGCCAGGAGCCGAGCTCGGACGTCCAGCGGGTTAACACACATTAGTGTTTCTAGTGCCTTAGTTGGAGTGGACCTCAACGCCCCCGTGATGCGTGATGTGGTTTTCTCTGTGGCTTGAATCAATACCACGACGCCGTAAAGTATAATCGGTCGCACTACTGAGATGTATATCCAATGCATCAGTCCAATGCGATGCATAGAGCGCGACTTCACCCTGTCTTCTACATTGGGTTTCCATGCCAGTTTACTGTCCAGAATAAGTACGAGATATTTTATAGTGTTCTTTGGTGTTAGCGGTACACCGTTCACTTTTAGTGGGTGCCACCGCGGTACCTTGTAACAATTGGTGAAGAGAATGAGGTCATTGAAGCTAAGACCGCCTCCTGTGTCTCATCTTAATATCTCCTTCAACGTGTAGTCCATGATTGAGCTAAGAGTCGATCGACATTTTCCAGTGATAATTTCGCATATGTCATCCACATAGGCAGTTATCTTAGGAGCTTTTCTTCGTAGGTCATTTAATAGTCCGTTCATAACTAGGTTCCATAACAGGGAAGCCAGTACTCCGTTTGGTTGGCGTGCCTCTGTGTGCTGCCCTTATTATGGTTTTGGTTCGCCACTCCGCACTGACTCTTCTGAAACTCAACAGATTGTGTATCCACCGATATTTAGCTGAGTGAGATAATGTAGCTCTAAATGCGCCTGAGGTGTCCAGAAACACTCCCATGAAGTATTCTTCGTAGTGGAGTGCTTTCTCAATGGTTGCTACTAGGAAATGTATCACTGTCTCCACTGATGTCCCTTTTATGTATGTGTTGATTTGGCTCCATGGCTATGTACGCATTTACCTGTATATGGAGCTCTAAAACTTTCTCTAGTGTTTTCAGCAGAAAAGAGGTGAGGCTTATCGGTCTATAGTCTTTTGGCTATACGTGACTGCACTTGCCTGCTTTAGGCAAAGTCACTACTTGGCCATTTCTCCAGGCTACAGGCTCGTAGCCAAGCCTCTGACATGCTTCAAACAGTAGCCATGAGATGATTCTATTTCTTTTATGCAATATCAGCTGGAGGATCTTCAGCTGCATGGCTGATTAATTCGCAAATCGATAAAAGTATAATATTTCCCATTTGTAATGTAGATTGAGACCTTGACAGACCGGACATCAGAGCGGCCTCACTAAAAAAAAAAACTCTGGTCCGAAATATTGGCTCCGCTTACTAAATGTATGCGCCTTAAATTGCTGCTGCAATTTTTTTGAATCCTCACATTTATTGTGAACAGTAATCGCTGCCATCTTGTGTCGATTTGTGATGTGTACCAACACAAAGCAGGGTAAGAATTCGTTTGCGGTCGGCCGTCAGATAAGAATATTTATGAAGATGTCGGCTGGTGTCTCAATACCCTCATAACGGTGCACGAACAATTTATTGAATTGCGACGAAGATATTTCAATAAAACAAATTTGGGATAGCTACTGTTATGCGCTCCCCATCTATGTCTTGATGAGTGGCATTATTAGTGCACTGCCCTCCAGTGGATGTTCGGTCAAAATCAGCAGGGCGGCGCGAAGTTATTGCTGTCGGTATCTGCAAAGTTTTCAACAGCTTGATGAATTTATTATTTTGAGACTCCATTATCGCCTGCAACACAATGTTAGAATGCTCTTATGGCTTTGGTGATCCCACTTCTGATGTCGGATAAATTGTACAGTTAGTCGCATCGTGCAACGTTTCTTCACTTGGCTTAATTTTTCTGCTTTGTACGTGTTGCCTTTTTGCCAATTATGCATATTGTTCGAGCCGCATAATTACAGCTATCATACTTAAGTTTAATTTTGAATGACTAGATATTGAATTGTTAACACTAAGTTAAAATTTGCCTGGTCACATTCTTCTAATTTTTGTCATTATCATTTTGTCATTTATGGTTTATATCTCACTCTCATAACTTGAATTCTGAACAAGCAAGAATTACGACTGACAGCCCAACAATAAAACATATATTCAAGAATAGGCAGTAGCAGTTTATTATATTCATGAATTGCAACAGCGTTAATTCGCAAGGTTGGGTCCATTTGATAATTAACTTAAGACTGTTGAATACATTGCGTTAACGTAATTCCCTCCAGAGCAAGGTCTGGCGACCGTGACACTTCTTCAAAAGATAAGTAGTATTCCGATTTTCAAAATCGTCAATTTCATCGGATAGTTCCTGTGATCAGGCTTATGCAAAGATAGTTGCTGAGCGGATCAGCAAAAGCTTCGCTGATTAACTCACAGACATAAGTTGTAAAATTTTATCTCATGTTTCCTTTAATAACTTCTGTGTTTCTTAACCGTTTCAACAATATACTTTTTGCAACAAATTCTAAATACTTGTATATTAAAATATTCATGTCAACTAAATCTGGTGTCTCTAAAAAGTTTTGGATTGTGCTAGATTTTGATCGATTTTATGAAAAACATGTGGGTTGAAATAAATTTGATCTGCGCGTGTCATGGAGGAACTTACATTCAAAAAGTTGAAATCTCTAACTTTTATAGTTTCCTAGATCGACGCGTTCATACAGACGGATGGACAGACAGACGGACTTGGCTAGGTCCACTCGGCTGATCCTGAACAAGAATATATATACTTTTTGGGGTCGGAAATGCATCATTTTGCCTGTAATATATAGTTGCACAAAAACATTACACCCTTTTTACCCATTTTCAATGGGTTCAGGGTATAAAAACCAGGATTGGAACATTAGGTTCACTTGGCTCAATATGGAATTCCTACATCGTCACTATTTGCAAGCTAATCCTAAAATTCTAATTTCATTGCTGATAGAAAAATTGTTCTGTGATAATAGAACCAAACCAAGCTTGCAGATTTTCGCAGCGCCTAACTAAACAAGCAAACTGTGAACTGTCTATATAAACGCGTCGATATTAGCCAATACAAGAGCTAGAGTTGAACTTGGACTTTATAGGTTCGTGTATACCATATGCAGATCAAGTTTATTTCGAATGAGATAACTTGTCCCGTTTTTTATTTATATTTTTTTTTTAGTATTTATCGATTTTTTAGCATATCTCATAAGCTATAAGAGCTAGAGCCACCAAATGAACCTGCCCTTGTTCGCACCCAATTAAAAAAAAAAAATCAAATGCTACAGACTACAGACACGTTTGGATTTGGATGCTCTTGTTAAGTCGTATAAATTTCATGACGATCTTAGTTTAGAAGTTATTCAAGAATTCATTTTTCCTAGTGGGGCTCAAGAGCAGATGCTGAGTAAAGTACGCTGCTTCCCGTGTGCGTTTGTGTGCGCGTGAATGTGTAAATTTGTGAATGTATATAGGAATGCATAGGTGTTTAAATGTATGTAATGACAGCTCGCCACTGGATTCAGGGTATCTCCTAGTCGGGAACTTCCAACTATAGCCATCTTACTTGTTCAAAGCAGCAGTCCAATATCCGTGAATGCCAGTTAATTGTTATTCATGAGGATAGGAGGAGGAATCCTGCTTGAGTTTCATCAACAATCGCTGGATGGGATGGCCGGATTAGAATGGTCGATCTCAAAAAGAGAAAACCCATATTGCGCAAACATTTTCACTAAATCGTACCATTTCCCATTGAATAGTTTAAAAGTAACGTGAATCCTTTCAACGGGGTAAGGATTTTAGAGGCGCCCAATAAGAACTATAATTTTATCATTCACACTTGTTGAAGCGCTTGATGATATTTAAAGTCAACTTAACGAAAATAGCTGGCGTACGCATGTGAGTTAGATGTTGGTTGTTGTACTTAGGTGAATTTTTAAGCATCTCTATACGCCTGCGCATAACCACCGTGTCCCCTCTAGAAATCCAAGTGGCCGTTGGCATCCAACGCACTGCGTCTCCGCTCTCAAACACTATATGCGCGTTGCAGCGTGAGCGTAGTAAGCGCGGTGGGTCTTGAATTGGATTTTGGGTACCACTTGACACATATAGTACAAAGGCCCTATGGCCTCGTAGATTAGTTAACCTGTAATAGGGCATTTTATGAAAAATAAGCACTTAAGTTTAGGCCTTACGTTAAAGCCCATTTTCGCAGCGTCGGCTCTGTTTAACTTTATTCTCTTTAAAGACCGCGTGTACTGCTCAAGTTGAGCTGTACCTTACCACCGCAGACCTTTTGCTGCCAATAAGCGGTTAATTCATACGATCGGATGGTTGCCACTCATCGTTGGTATCTTCGTTACTCTTGTGTTCCCGTTGAGGGCTTATCAGCCTCCCGTTGCTCTCAAATTGCGAAATCTTGGTAATTTCCTGGTAAATGAACGCAACTTTTTCCGCCGCTATTGAAGCATTGAAGCTAGAGACTTGAAACTTGGAATATATACTTATAGCTGCTTGAGACAAATTGTAAAGATCTTTGTACCACGCCCATTAGGAGGCTGACATTTCGATATCATGTCGATACACCTCAAATCGCAAATCGATAAAAGGTAAAAACCTTTCACATTTCTAAAGCTAAAATCACCAAATATGTATGTATGTAGATTGCTGGTAACCTCCCCCAATCCTAATATATCCTAACCACGCCTACTAGAACGTTCCCAAGCCACTCCGCCCCTACGCATGCGAATATCTCCCATAGTTTTAGAGGAAGAGTATCCAAATTTGTAAGGTTGATTACTGGTCACTCCTTTGCGCAGATAACCACAAATATATATTAAAAATTTCAAGTCTCTACCTTGAATAGCGGCGAAAAAAGGTGAGTTCATCTGGACAGACAGACAGACGGGCGGACATTGACCAAACCCAAAATACTAGTTTTACTTCGTGAACGAGTATCGAGAGGCCAAATGACTTTTATTGAAAATTAGAGGTATAGAGGTATTTCCAGATTGTCTGCTTTTCCAAAAGCTTTTCAGAAAATTATGACATCTGAACTGCATCATTTGTGAAGCTCTTTTATTGCTTCTTCCAAGCATGGGTTTAGGAAACGTAGATCTGTAATCACTAACCTTCTAGAAGTTTCTTTTCTGGTAATTGATGGCTTTAAAAACAAAATGCAGTCTGATGTAATTTATACTGATTTAAGCAAGGCTTCACAAATTATACCTATTCGGCTTACAAGTAAATCTTAGTAACTGGATTTCAGAATATCTGAGAAATATTAGCCAAGAGGTTATTTTTGGAAATGCATATTCTAACTTTATCAAGGGTAGCCATCTCGGTTCGCTTCTCTTTCCTTTATTATCATTGACATTGCCCCGGAGTTTTCACACTTTCGCGTTGTAATGTATTCGAATGATGTGAAATTGTGCATTGCATATAAGAATATTGCTTCTAGTAATATCTTACAACCCGATCTTGACGCCATTGAGTCCTGGTGTCAAGATAACTTTTTATGAACGCTCTCCTCAAATATTTCCTTACAAGCTAGGTAGCATACTGCAGGGTAAATAATACTTAAACCTTATTAATGACCTAAGTGTCATAGTCAATAGGGCTATGACGGCTGTTGGTTTCATCAAAAGATGGTCCAGCAATTAAATGATCCTTACCCGACAAAGACACGTTTAATACAAGTATCTCTTGTCCGTCCTATTCTGACATATCTGCTTTCATACTCTCAACAGCACAAAAAAATTATAAAAATTTATGGCCGCGCTTCGCGCTCGCTTTTAATATTTGCAGGCATATTTTAACTCCTCCCCCTTTAAACGCGTACGTCCTCGGACGCGTTGTAAAAACGTCTTTGGCTTGGAACTGCGTTCGCCTCCGCAACTGTTTCTGCTTACACAACTTCTCCAGTGATCTGGCGTGCTGTAGCGAAAAACTTTCGTCTTGCCGAGTATCCAACAGTCCTGATCATTAGTGTCAGTAGAATTCCAGATAGTGTAAAATTAATTGCTGTTGTAGTGCTGTTGTAGCTCTGAGTTTCCAATTTTTGGGTGTTATTGATGTTGACTTCATTCAGCATTTGTAGTGAAAAAACCTCGTCAACTCTGCTTTTCCCCGCAATAACTTGTAATAGGGGCCTCTGCGAAGATTATTTCCTTTGCTTCGTACACCTCATTTTCGATGGTCACGGTCGAGCTTTGGAACTGTAATAGGAATGTTCCTCTGAGTTCCATTTCCTCTTTATCGATTTCTATCTTGCCATCGAAGTCGTAGAGCAAGATTGTTCTGCCGAATAGTTCTTCGTAGTGTGGTACATGTTGGCTATTAATCATCTTGCAATTTGGGGATTGACTTCTTAATAGTGGAGTTATACAAGTATCGTTACTTAAATCTATAAGATTATTTCTATTACAAATGGTCTTATCATTATGGGATTCGCAAGAGTCTTTTATTGCAGATATCATCTGCCCAGATTTTACAATATGCTGGTGTTTTATTTCGTTTATTATATTTGATTTCTGAATGGGCTTTAATAACATAGCAGTACATACTTTGCTCGCAATTATTGGTATGTTAATTATGTAGAGCATGCTCCTGCCATTTGTTGCTATTTTAATTTGTGCAAATTCTAATAATTCATCGGCATTTAGAAGCATAATCTTTCCTTTTCCAAAATTTGTTCCACTGTTTTTACTTCTAATTCCGACAATATTACTGAATTTACTGTATTTGTCTTTGCCCAATCTATTGCATGAACTAGATTTGTTATATCGTCTGTGAAAATTTGAAGTTTGAATTTAAATATTGTAATCTTTTCATCATTACAATTTCTGTTTTCTTTACCTAATTTAATTATCTCGTCAGTGACTTCGCTTATCTCGCTAATTTTATTTTGTATAAGCTTATTTATAACAACTTGTTTATTATTATTCTCTAGTTGCTCATTCATTTTGGTTACTAAAACTTCGTGATCGCAGTGTTTTAGCGAGCCGGCCAACCATTTCCAGGCTGTTCCCAACGCGTTTATTGCTCTTGCCGCTCTTTGAGAGGGCTTGAGCCTACGTAGATAATTTTTCAATTATTCAATCTTGTATTCTAGCAATGGAAAAAGCTGGTGCGAGGTGTTTATCGTATGCAAGATATCCTCTAGTGTCCCGAAAACTTTTTCGTATTCGTCAATATCGAATACATGAATAATATTAAAAGTGCCGATTTGCACTGCTGCAGAACCCATTTTCATTGGAATGAGTTGTGAATGTGAACAATCTAATATTGTTGCCAACCCGAAGCATGTTAGCAGGAATAACCTGTAAAATAGTATTATGTTTTTATATTATTTTTGTGAACTTTCCTACCCGTTTTTGTCTTAATAGTAGTGTTCCCATTTTCTGCTACTGTCTCTCTTCTGTACTTAGGGGTGAGTTTTGAACCTAATCTTTTATCTATTTTTACGTACACCGTGTTCCCGACGCTATAATTCTTTAATTGCTTCTTCTTTGTATTGTGGTAAGTCAAATCTTTTTCTTGTTTTGTGATAATTTTTTCCCTCATTTTTTGCCTGTCCAATTCTAATTGTTGGGGGTCTCTTACATTTTGGTTACAGAAAAAAATGTCTATTGGTTTCGCTTTCACTGTAGAGTGCACTGATTGATTATATAACTGTACCGCTTTGAAAATGAATTCTTCAAAGTTTGTAATACCCTTTTTATACCTCTCATAATTTCGATTAATGTTGAATGAAATCTTTCAACCTGCTCGTTGCTAGTAGATGTATATGGCGGCGTCGTGTAGATTGTGGCCTTTAGCTGATCTTGCAGCAGAAATTTTATTGAGGACGCGCTCAAAGATTTTTCATTATCCATGGCAACTAATTTCGGCATACCAAAAGCTAAAAAAATCGAATTAAGATCAATATCTTGTTTTCTATGGGGTTCCTATGAGCTCTGATAGGGACTTCCATAAGGGGTATTAGATTGAAGAGCTCTCGTCACTATGTACAGTGGCACTGGTGCTATTTATTTGTTGCTCGTTGGGATTTCTAGACAATGCATCCGCTACTACGTTGGATATTCCAGGTTTATACCTGAGCTCGTGATTGAACTCTTCGAGGTAACTTTTCCACCTCTTAAGTTTACCATTATGGTTCTTGGTACTAAGACCAAAGGTCAAAGGTTGGTGGTCGGTAATTATGACCACCTAAGCGGTACCGTATAGGTACATCCGCAAGCTCTGAAGAGCCCAAACTATGGCCAGCATCTCTTTTTCGTTTGCGGCATAGTTTTCTTTGGCTTTCGAGAAGGTGCGGGAAATTAAAGTAATCGGTCTACCATTCTGCTCGAGTACTGCTCCAATGGCAAAATTCGATGCAAGAAATCGCAATAAACTCGCATTTGTCGGCTTGGATTTCATATTACCTTTACCTTTACCTAAGGTTGTGCAGACCTTTTCTAGGTGCTCGCCGTGTTCTTCTTCGGATTGACTAAAGACGATGATATCGTCTATATATACATAGCATATTTTCGCCCAATTTTGCGATTATTTCTCCGATTTCGGGTATTGGATATCGATCTGAAACTGTCACGTCGTTCAGTTTTTTATAATCGATAGCCATTCTGTACTTTTTCTGCCTTGAGGCGTGACTCTTTTTCGGTACCACCCATATGGGTGACCGTGCCTTCTCTCAGCAATTTTTGTACCTCTTTCTCTATTTACGCTTTCAGGGATGCAGGATATGGTTATGTTTGCAGTACACCGGAGTGTCCGATGATGTTCTAATTTCTCCTTCTACCTTAGTGGTATAGGTGAGCTTCTTGTCAGGTTCAGCGAATATTTCCGCATGCGTTTCGGTTAATTGGTTGATACATTTTGTTTGTGTTTCGGACATGTGTTCTGTTCTAATTTTTATGGCATGAACCGCTTGCGTTTCTAGTGGCCAGTGGTCACTGACCACTTAATTTCAAATGTGACAAACTAATTGAACAGTTATCCAACACTATTCTATTGAAACCAAAAATTAAGTGCCAAAAAGTATACAATAGATGGCGCTTAAAATGTTGCACTGGCTTAATTGATGTTGTGCACATATCGAGTTTTGGATATTGTGGACGCGGTAGTGGGCGTAGCTAAAAAAGTTTGGATGCGATCTTTCAGGAGCTCATCAGCACTCTGTCGGTACTTATTTTATGCGTCTAGCTTTAAAAGTGAGGGAGATATATTGATTTTATAGAATTACCACGCCCACCGTGGACGCAACCCGAAACTGACGAGGGTATACACGAGCTTATATTTAAAATTACAAGTCTCTAGCTTCCATAGCGGCCAAAAAACTTGCGTTCATACGGACAGACGTACAGACGGACGGACGGACAGCATGACGGACATTGCACAAGCCCAATATACTAGTTTAACTTCGTGAACGAGTATAACAATATATAAATAAGGATTGAATACTCACTGAGTCTTATTCGAGTTGAAAATGGGATTGAATCAAGAATAACATAATCTTGTTTCAAGTTTAACCTGGGATTCTTTTATAAACGACTCAAGCTTAATTTAATACACAATGAGTCTTATATTAAGGTGAAAATGGGATTGAATCAAGAATTTTTGGTCACAAAAGAATGTCATTTATACTTGGTTCGATACTGATACGTTCTCAAAATAAACAAAGCTTGATTAAAGATTTCCGGTCTTAAAAATGTCATTCTTGAAATGAGAATTTTGGGCTTGATTCAAGCCAAATGCGTATTTCCGTACTTTTGACACTGATTCTTGATTTTTTCTCTCAGTGTATATTTGCTCATATAAATCTTTCACACATCAACACGCCTACTAGAACGTTCCCAAGCCACTCCGCCCCTACGCATGCGAATATCTCCCATAGTTTTAGAGGAAGAGTATCCAAATTTGTAAGGTTGATTACTGGTCACTCCTTTGCGCAGATAACCACAAATATATATTAAAAATTTCAAGTCTCTACCTTGAATAGCGGCGAAAAAAGGTGAGTTCATCTGGACAGACAGACAGACGGGCGGACATTGACCAAACCCAAAATACTAGTTTTACTTCGTGAACGAGTATCGAGAGGCCAAATGACTTTTATTGAAAATTAGAGGTATAGAGGTATTTCCAGATTGTCTGCTTTTCCAAAAGCTTTTCAGAAAATTATGACATCTGAACTGCATCATTTGTGAAGCTCTTTTATTGCTTCTTCCAAGCATGGGTTTAGGAAACGTAGATCTGTAATCACTAACCTTCTAGAAGTTTCTTTTCTGGTAATTGATGGCTTTAAAAACAAAATGCAGTCTGATGTAATTTATACTGATTTAAGCAAGGCTTCACAAATTATACCTATTCGGCTTACAAGTAAATCTTAGTAACTGGATTTCAGAATATCTGAGAAATATTAGCCAAGAGGTTATTTTTGGAAATGCATATTCTAACTTTATCAAGGGTAGCCATCTCGGTTCGCTTCTCTTTCCTTTATTATCATTGACATTGCCCCGGAGTTTTCACACTTTCGCGTTGTAATGTATTCGAATGATGTGAAATTGTGCATTGCATATAAGAATATTGCTTCTAGTAATATCTTACAACCCGATCTTGACGCCATTGAGTCCTGGTGTCAAGATAACTTTTTATGAACGCTCTCCTCAAATATTTCCTTACAAGCTAGGTAGCATACTGCAGGGTAAATAATACTTAAACCTTATTAATGACCTAAGTGTCATAGTCAATAGGGCTATGACGGCTGTTGGTTTCATCAAAAGATGGTCCAGCAATTAAATGATCCTTACCCGACAAAGACACGTTTAATACAAGTATCTCTTGTCCGTCCTATTCTGACATATCTGCTTTCATACTCTCAACAGCACAAAAAAATTATAAAAATTTATGGCCGCGCTTCGCGCTCGCTTTTAATATTTGCAGGCATATTTTAACTCCTCCCCCTTTAAACGCGTACGTCCTCGGACGCGTTGTAAAAACGTCTTTGGCTTGGAACTGCGTTCGCCTCCGCAACTGTTTCTGCTTACACAACTTCTCCAGTGATCTGGCGTGCTGTAGCGAAAAACTTTCGTCTTGCCGAGTATCCAACAGTCCCGATCATTAGTGTCAGTAGAATTCCAGATAGTGTAAAATTAATTGCTGTTGTAGTGCTGTTGTAGCTCTCTGAGTTTCCAATTTTTGGGTGTTATTGATGTTGACTTCCTTCAGCATTTGTAGTGAAAAAACCTCGTCAACTCTGCTTTTCCCCGCAATAACTTGTAATAGGGGCCTCTGCGAAGATTATTTCCTTTGCTTCGTACACCTCATTTTCGATGGTCACGGTCGAGCTTTGGAACTGTAATAGGAATGTTCCTCTGAGTTCCATTTCCTCTTTATCGATTTCTATCTTGCCATCGAAGTCGTTGAGCAAGATTGTTCTGCCGAATAGTTCTTCGTAGTGTGGTACATGTTGGCTATTAATCATCTTGCAATTTGGGGATTGACTTCTTAATAGTGGAGTTATACAAGTATCGTTACTTAAATCTATAAGATTATTTCTATTACAAATGGTCTTATCATTATGGGATTCGCAAGAGTCTTTTATTGCAGATATCATCTGCCCAGATTTTACAATATGCTGGTGTTTTATTTCGTTTATTATATTTGATTTCTGAATGGGCTTTAATAACATAGCAGTACATACTTTGCTCGCAATTATTGGTATGTTAATTATGTAGAGCATGCTCCTGCCATTTGTTGCTATTTTAATTTGTGCAAATTCTAATAATTCATCGGCATTTAGAAGCATAATCTTTCCTTTTCCAAAATTTGTTCCACTGTTTTTACTTCTAATTCCGACAATATTACTGAATTTACTGTATTTGTCTTTGCCCAATCTATTGCATGAACTAGATTTGTTATATCGTCTGTGAAAATTTGAAGTTTGAATTTAAATATTGTAATCTTTTCATCATTACAATTTCTGTTTTCTTTACCTAATTTAATTATCTCGTCAGTGACTTCGCTTATCTCGCTAATTTTATTTTGTATAAGCTTATTTATAACAACTTGTTTATTATTATTCTCTAGTTGCTCATTCATTTTGGTTACTAAAACTTCGTGATCGCAGTGTTTCAGCGAGCCGGCCAACCATTTCCAGGCTGTTCCCAACGCGTTTATTGCTCTTGCCGCTCTTTGAGAGGGCTTGAGCCTACGTAGATAATTTTTCAATTATTCAATCTTGTATTCTAGCAATGGGAAAAGCTGGTGCGAGGTGTTTATCGTATGCAAGATATCCTCTAGTGTCCCGAAAACTTTTTCGTATTCGTCAATATCGAATACATGAATAATATTAAAAGTGCCGATTTGCACTGCTGCAGAACCCATTTTCATTGGAATGAGTTGTGAATGTGAACAATCTAATATTGTTGCCAACCCGAAGCATGTTAGCAGGAATAACCTGTAAAATAGTATTATGTTTTTATATTATTTTTGTGAACTTTCCTACCCGTTTTTGTCTTAATAGTAGTGTTCCCATTTTCTGCTACTGTCTCTCTTCTGTACTTAGGGGTGAGTTTTGAACCTAATCTTTTATCTATTTTTACGTACACCGTGTTCCCGACGCTATAATTCTTTAATTGCTTCTTCTTTGTATTGTGGTAAGTCAAATCTTTTTCTTGTTTTGTGATAATTTTTTCCCTCATTTTTTGCCTGTCCAATTGTAATTGTTGGGGGTCTCTTACATTTTGGTTACAGAAAAAAATGTCTATTGGTTTCGCTTTCACTGTAGAGTGCACTGATTGATTATATAACTGTACCGCTTTGAAAATGAATTCTTCAAAGTTTGTAATACCCTTTTTATACCTCTCATAATTTCGATTAATGTTGAATGAAATCTTTCAACCTGCCCGTTGCTAGTAGATGTATATGGCGGCGTCGTGTAGATTGTGGCCTTTAGCTGATCTTGCAGCAGAAATTTTATTGAGGACGCGCTCAAAGATTTTTCATTATCCATGGCAACTAATTTCGGCATACCAAAAGCTAAAAAAATCGAATTAAGATCAATATCTTGTTTTCTATGGGGTTCCTATGAGCTCTGATAGGGACTTCCATAAGGGGTATTAGATTGAAGAGCTCTCGTCACTATGTACAGTGGCACTGGTGCTATTTATTTGTTGCTCGTTGGGATTTCTAGACAATGCATCCGCTACTACGTTGGATATTCCAGGTTTATACCTGAGCTCGTGATTGAACTCTTCGAGGTAACTTTTCCACCTCTTAAGTTTACCATTATGGTTCTTGGTACTAAGACCAAAGGTCAAAGGTTGGTGGTCGGTAATTATGACCACCTAAGCGGTACCGTATAGGTACATCCGCAAGCTCTGAAGAGCCCAAACTATGGCCAGCATCTCTTTTTCGTTTGCGGCATAGTTTTCTTTGGCTTTCGAGAAGGTGCGGGAAATTAAAGTAATCGGTCTACCATTCTGCTCGAGTACTGCTCCAATGGCAAAATTCGATGCAAGAAATCGCAATAAACTCGCATTTGTCGGCTTGGATTTCATATTACCTTTACCTTTACCTAAGGTTGTGCAGACCTTTTCTAGGTGCTCGCCGTGTTCTTCTTCGGATTGACTAAAGACGATGATATCGTCTATATATACATAGCATATTTTCGCCCAATTTTGCGATTATTTCTCCGATTTCGGGTATTGGATATCGATCTGAAACTGTCACGTCGTTCAGTTTTTTATAATCGATAGCCATTCTGTACTTTTTCTGCCTTGAGGCGTGACTCTTTTTCGGTACCACCCATATGGGTGACCGTGCCTTCTCTCAGCAATTTTTGTACCTCTTTCTCTATTTACGCTTTCAGGGATGCAGGATATGGTTATGTTTGCAGTACACCGGAGTGTCCGATGATGTTCTAATTTCTCCTTCTACCTTAGTGGTATAGGTGAGCTTCTTGTCAGGTTCAGCGAATATTTCCGCATGCGTTTCGGTTAATTGGTTGATACATTTTGTTTGTGTTTCGGACATGTGTTCTGTTCTAATTTTTATGGCATGAACCGCTTGCGTTTCTAGTGGCCAGTGGTCACTGACCACTTAATTTCAAATGTGACAAGCTAATTGAATAGTTATCCAACACTATTCTATTGAAACCAAAAATTAAGTGCCAAAAAGTATACAATAGATGGCGCTTAAAATGTTGCACTGGCTTAATTGATGTTGTGCACATATCGAGTTTTGGATATTGTGGACGCGGTAGTGGGCGTAGCTAAAAAAGTTTGGATGCGATCTTTCAGGAGCTCATCAGCACTCTGTCGGTACTTATTTTATGCGTCTAGCTTTAAAAGTGAGGGAGATACATTGATTTTATAGAATTACCACGCCCACCGTGGACGCAACCCGAAACTGACGAGGGTATACACGAGCTTATATTTAAAATTACAAGTCTTTAGCTTCCATAGCAGCCAAAAACTTGCGTTCATACGGACTGACGTACAGACGGACGGACGGACAGCATGACGGACATTGCACAAGCCCAATATACTAGTTTAACTTCGTGAACGAGTATAACAATATATAAATAAGGATTGAATACTCACTGAGTCTTATTCGAGTTGAAAATGGGATTGAATCAAGAATAACATAATCTTGTTTCAAGTTTAACCTGGGATTCTTTTATAAACGACTCAAGCTTAATTTAATACACAATGAGTCTTATATTAAGGTGAAAATGGGATTGAATCAAGAATTTTTGGTCACAAAAGAATGTCATTTATACTTGGTTCGATACTGATACGATCTCAAAATAAACAAAGCTTGATTAAAGATTTCCGGTCTTAAAAATGTCATTCTTGAAATGAGAATTTTGGGCTTGATTCAAGCCAAATGCGTATTTCCGTACTTTTGACACTGATTCTTGATTTTTTCTCTCAGTGTATATTTGCTCATATAAATCTTTCACACATCAACATGCAATCCCACATTAATTGTTGAAAAGGCGCCCACCTGCATAACATTACTTTTGACACTGATTCTTGATTTTTTCTCTCAGTGTATATTTGCTCATATAAATCTTTCACACATCAACATGCAATCCCACATTAATTGTTGAAAAGGCGCCCACCTGCATAACATTACTCAATATTAAACCCAATAGCTCGGTCAAAATTCAAGTTTACCCATACAAGTGCTCAATATATCTTAAACCAAAAACATTACCTCGGTTACAATTCGAGTTAAACAATACACGAGTTCTCTATCGCGGAAGAAACCCAATCTCTGTGCTCGCTAATCGACAATCCTCATTAAAAATTCATTGAAATAAACTTGATCTGCGCGTGCCATAGACGAGTCTATAGCCAAACAAGTAAGATGGCTCTAGTCGGGAGTGCCCGACTACGTGATACCCTGAACCCAGCGGCGATCTGTCGTTACATGCATTTAATTAAACCCCTCTGCATTCATACACACGACACCACAGCCGCACTTAGTAAAATTAAATAAAAATTAATAATAACAATTTCACCTACGTCCCAGCATTAAGTTACACTTGTACCAATAAGTGTGTTAAATTAAAAAATAAAATAAAATACAAAATTTAAATAAAAATTTAAAAAAACTCCGTTGACCCGAGACAGATTCGAACCTGCGTCTAATAGCGCGCCAGGCAACATCTCTACCACCAAGCCACAGTTGCATTTCAATCGTCTCCGTCAAATTCTGAGATTAGACACACACGTACAACCCACATGCATATGTATGTATGTATGGGTGCAGACGCATGCAGAAAACGAATGCGCTAGTCACCACGTGGTTTGCCAATTTACAAATACCATTGCTTTAATTACTTCTGTGTTTCTTAACCGATTTGGATGAAATTTATTTTAATGCATTCTTATTGCTCTATAGAACATTTATATAGCAGCCTGTATAAAATTTTGTGGCTCTGGAAAGTTAATTTATAAATAACTTCTAAACTAAGAAAAGGATCGTTATGAAATTTGCAGGCCGTAACAAGAGCATTGAAATCAAACCAATGCACAAGTCTGTAGTACTTGATTTGCTTTTTTTTTGGGGGAGGTATCCAAGATCCGAAATATTCATAATCTGCGCATCCTTTACGAGCACCTAGTAAACTAAATTTGGTGGCTCTAACTCTTATAGTTTTTGAGATATGCTCAAAAAACCGTGTCAAAAAATGGATAAATACTGATTAAAAGAAAACGGGACAAGTTATCGATCATTTGAAATAAACTTGATCTGCGTATGATATATACAAACCTAAAAAGTCCAAGCTCTCCTCTCTAGCCCTTGTAGTCTCTGAAATCGACGCGTACATATAAACAGACGGAAGAACGGACAGACAGACGGACATAGCTAGATCGACTCGACTGTTGATCCTGATCAAGAATATATATATACTTTATGGGGTCGGAGATGCCTCCTTCTGCCTGTTACATACAGTTGCACAAAGCCATTATACCCTTTTTACTCATTTTTAATCGGTTCAGGGTATACAAATTTAAGTCTCTAGCGCTTATAGTTTCCGAGAACGACGCGTTCATACATACGGACGGACGGACGGACGGACGGACGGACGGACGGACTGACGGACAAGCAGACGGACATGGCTTACTCAACTCGACTGTATATCCTGATCAAGAATATATATACTTTATGGGGTCGGAGATGCTTCCTTCAGGCCTGGGTATTGAGCTAGCGGTCGTTCGTAGATAGACGTCGCTAATCTATTACCGCGCATGATTGCATTGATCTCTTTGTTCGTGGGCGAAGCCAAGAATTTGTTCTAGGCCACAGCCACATATGCATCCGAGTGTATAATTTATTGTAATAAACATACTTATAACGTTGTTGCTAAAATCTAACTTTGCGATTTATCTGCGAAGGGCTTAGATAATACATTTTATACAACTAGTAAAAAAGCTGAGTAGCTCAAAATGCTGAAAATGTGCGTTTTTTACCATAACTTATTAACGAAAACTTTATTGATTTACTTCATGGGGCTGGTATTTTACTTACACTCGCAATTAAATTTAAAATTTTTCTTCGATCCCATTATAAAAGGTAATAAAAACGTAATGGTTACTGAAATGTATGGAAGTAACATTTTCTTAACAGTTGTTGAAGTTGATTCAGTTTCGGCCAGTGGGCAGTTAATAATACTTATAAAATATTCATGTGCTTCCTGACCTTTGTTGATGACATCGACAGAAATTTGAAGTGCATCCTTAGTCGTGGCATCAGTTACAATTCTCGACACCTTCACCTTCAAAACATTTTGCTGAGGAGCATTTTCTCTAAACGGCATTTTTATTTTAATGCTAAATGCTAAAAAAAAATATATATTTACATTAATATTTATATTAACTCAGGCTTTCGGCCGAATTTAATAACGTGCATCTTTTAATTCTGATAAGGGAATCTTTATTGATTACCACATAATTTAAAAATTATATATAGTAAAAAGTAAAGTAAAAACGTTAGTCGGGAGTATCCGACAAGGAGATTTAGCCCCTATAATTTATACATACATAAAATCACATATAAATGCACACAAACACGCCGCTCTTCACCAACCGGCTGTGCTTAGCCTAAACTATGGACAATTTTTCATGAAATTTTAATTTAATTTTATTATTTTTATTATTTTGTGAGGGAGTCCCACAAGAGGCAGAGCGAGCGGTCTTTTGTGCCATGGGGCTCCCTATGGGGACAAGTGGCGCTCTAACTTTTTATGAAGGAGAGCAGATCTCTTGTCGAGGCATTTCTGATCTGTCCTGGAGTAAAAAATTCCTACTTTGTTGTCTTGTCTTCCTCTCTGCAGTGTGGTGTCCCGTGATATAGGACAAGAGCCGTAGCTCTGCCCTTGAAAGACTGATCAGCTCTTTAGCTTGTCGTAACCCAGGTTTCGTTGACCAGTAGATTCCCCTCTCCTTTGACCATTCCTCTATCAACTCCTTGGCAGAGGTCCAGCTTAATCCACAAAAGGTTCAGGTCCAAGAAGGGGGTTGCGGAACGGGCGCTAGATGGACAGGCTCCGCAACTTCGTTGCCGAAAATTCCGGAATGCCCTGGGCCTTAACAAAAACAATACAAGCAATCCACAACCAGTCTCGCGGTAATCCTACATGAGGAAGAGCTTGAATGGCTGCTTGGCTATTTGAAAAGATATTTATTGTGGCTCGAGGAAAAATATCGTAGTCTTAAAATCTGTTCTGTCGCAGATCCTTAAGCCTCGTTTTTACTAGACTAGCAAGACCAATGTCTGCTGCTAGCAACCCATTCTCAACGAAGCTACCTTCTTTATGTGCAAATGCAGTGGATTCACTCCTAGGACTGTCTCCAGTGCTGCAGTAGGACATGTATGCATGACACCCGTTAGGGATAGACATGCGAGCCGCTGAAGTTTGCTGAATTTTTGTATGGCGGTGGCCTGCTGGACCTTTGGCTACCAGACGAGGGCAGCGAAAGTGACAACAGGCATAACCATCATGCTGTACAGCCACCTGATGGCTTTGGAGTCTAAACGTCACGTTTTACCGAAGAGCCGACTAAATACCCACTTGGCATGAGTACCTCTGGTCAACGTTTTGTCTAAGTGCGAGTTCCAGTTAAGTCTCTTATCCAGATTAACACCGATATATTTATATATATATATTTTATAAGATCACAAACAGGCGGGATATGACCACAACGCAGAGGGCCAAGCAGCAAGTGGTCGCAAGCGACCGCTGCTCCAGACCTCGCCAAACATGGAACTGATAACGCTACCAAAGAAACAAAAAATCAGAAAACCGCACTGCGACAAATGAGCAAGGACCGTCGCAAAGCGCCAAAAGGACTCGAGATTCCTATTCCAACGCTACCAAGGCCAACAGGTAGCCATAATGGCAAAGGACTACCCGAGGAGACAATTGTCTAAAGAGGAGCTCACCGTGACTGAGGGCGCGCTGATTAGCGAAATGCGGAAGGGCTGGACCACCAGCCTGAATTTCAATAGCATTCGCTTTATGCCAGGCCTAATCGTCGTGGAGAGCATGCCCATTAAGGATGGAGTATTGAAGGTGTACGACCAGATCCCGGTGCTGGGCACCGTCAACGTCTACATGTTACGCACAGCTGGCGAGGAGGAAGCGAGCTCTGTGGGTCTTCTGAAAGATCAGAACAGAGACCTGCTTCCAGAGACGTGGACGGTGATGAGATGCAGCGAAACGAAGGTAGGGAAGCTCCTCACCCTTGGATTTGAGCAGCCAACTCTGCAGCTCCTCCAAGCGAACGGTATGCTGGTTAGCTTCCGTTTCACGCACCTCGAATGCCGACTGCACGGGCAGCTTAATGGAGTCGAAGGTGGACAACACGGCACTGAGGGGCCTGGACCTCGACGCTCTCGGAGTGTGTAGTGACGGCAAGCATGCTGGCGAAGAAGAGCCGGATGACGAGCAGACGCTCACCAACGAGATGTCAGAAGAAGATCTGACGCTCTCGGAGGGTGAGCCGGAAATCTGAGATGTCCACCAGCGTGGCACAAATCAACCTGCACCACGCGAGGGCGGCTTCGGCTGTCATCGGCAGGTTGGTTACCAGGCTGGGCCTGGGGCTGGTGCTCATTCAAGAGCCATGGACCGCCAGAGGGAAGATCTGTGGTCTGCGTCTTAAGAACGTGCACGAAATTGCAGTTGTTCGAGAGACCAAGCCGAGAGCTTGTATCTTGATAAGGAAAAATATAAATTTTCTCTGTCTCTCCAGTTTTCTTAGCAAAGATCTGGTAGCAGTGCTCATCACTGCCGACACAGACCCCCGCAAACAGCTGTGATCGCATCAGCGTACTTTCCGGGAGATGAAGCAGCAGCGCCGCCCGCCGAGATGCAATCTCTGGTGAAGTACTGCAACAGCAAGAGACTACCACTGCTGCTGTGATGCGACGCCAACGCACACCGCACAGCTTGGGGCAGCACAGATGATAATAGCAGGGGTGAGTACCTACTTAATTATATTCTACAGATTGACCATCTTCAATCTGGGGTCGGAACCCACTTTCGTAACTAAGAATAGGGCCGAAGTGCTAGACATAACTTTCGGCAATGGGGGATACTGTAGCTTTGTACAAAACAGGAGGGTCTCCTCTGAGCCCTCAATGGTGGACCATAGGATTATAGCATTCGACATTAAAGAAGGCACAACGTTCAGCAAAAGAATCAGGAATCCCATGAGAGCTGTTCTGCTTTTAACAGAAACAGGGAAATGCACCTGAATCAGTAGCTCAAGCGTTTCCCGTCGAACCTGTGTGTAAGAACCATCTTTTCTTATTAGGAGCCCCACACCATTAGAGACCCCAATACCTTTTACAATCTCCCTGTTTGTGGAAGTGATGCGGTCTTAGGGCCGCACTATCATGGTAGAAGGTTAAAAGCACTTCTTGAAGTTGTCTTGAGGCCAATTCTATCTCCCTCGTGGAGTTAAGGCTGGCAGCAAGTTGATCAACTCTCGAAGCCACTTAGGCTTTGTACAAGTCCAAATTTGTTTTCTATGTGTTAAAAGAATAGGAAAGGAGTTCCGCTTGGCCTGGGAGTTCAAATCTGATGTGCTGGTGATCTGAAAGAGTGGGCTCATCGGTAACCCGCCAATTTTTAATGAATTCGGACAAAGAACTGCTAACCAGAGAGAGGTCTTGTACCTCTTCCCTGATAGCGTTTATAAAAGTGGGTTTGCACCCTCTATTTTAATATTCAAGAAGGCACTCACCCCTTTTGTTGACGCCACTACTACCCCAGATAGAGTGATGGGCGTTGGCGTCACAGCCAATGACTAGCTGTTTGTTCGTTTGTCGGCAGAAGTCGACGAGCCGCTGAACCTCCATTGGCGGTGCGTCGTCGGTCTCGCCAATGAAATATACAGACGCCACTACAATTTCCTTCGCTCCCTACCGTAGCCACCTCAATGGTTGACGAAACTATGTCCCTGGAGATAAAGTTTGCTAGAGGAAAGTGCCTAACGCTTTTATCCAGAAGGATAGCTGCGCGAGGCGCTTCCCCCAATCGGTCATTTAACAACTTACAAGAGCCGCAACTTTATCCTCGGACTTGGCCACCAATCAACCATGGTTCTTGGAGGAGAGCCAGGTTGATGTTTTCCCCGGCGGAAATCCTGCACAAGGTGGCCGACGCTCCTCTAGCGTGGTGCAGCTTCACCTGAAGCACCTTGATGGTGCTCATTCCTCCTTCGCGGAATGTTGGACAAGGCAACCGCTTTTGCATTCGGGAGTCGTTCCCACGAACACCCTTAGGTAGCTTGGACGCTTTGATTGCAAAGCAGCCGGACCGGAAACATGATCACAGGTCGAACCATTGGCAGGCCCAGCAGCCAAGCTAGTGGAGGGACCCGAGCCACGTTCCGGGTTTGTTGTTGGGGCAGCAGCAGCCGACACTGCGACTGTTGTTTGAGCGTCTCTCATAGAGGGACCGTCGCTGCTCTTTTCCTTAAGTGCCGTGTTCTTAAGGATAAGTCTGGTCCTACCAAAACAGTACCAGACTTTTCCGCCACACTTAATCAGCGACTGCTGCGATGCGACATCCACCATGATGGCTAAGTGCAGCATGGCGCCATTCGTGGTCCGCTGCACTATCTTCCATTGGCTGGTGCTAAAATCGTTCTGGGCACCTTTGTGCGCCAGAACCGTCTCGTTGAGTAGCTCCAGGCTGTTGTCGAAGTAACCTCGGATGAGGTGCGTCCAGAGGAACTGGCTTTCCTCCAACAGCTCAACTTCGAGCGAGCTGCTGGTCGTGATATGGTTGAAGTTCGCCCTGACCCACTCGACTGCATTGTTGTCGTAGCAGACGAGCATGAGCCGATCCGTTATCGGACAACACCCTCGAACTTTGGCATCACGCACGTCAGGGTGGGCGATAAGATCGCCACCTAAAGCGTTGCCATTTGCTCCGCTGTCAGAGGTGACGATCTAACAGCCGCGATAAAACCGAGCTTGACACCGCTCGCTATCCGACTGTACGATGGCGCTGTCGACTCTGATTGAGTATTTTTCGGTTTCTGAACGACCTCTTTTGACATTGGCGTTTGCAGCTATCAGAGCAGCTGCTCTGACGAACCCTTCAACAGCTTCTTTTCGCGATTTGTCATCTTAATGAAGGCAATCTCAGGGTTTAAGTGTAGACGTGCTACCTGAGTGTCTGCATCAGTCAGACCGAATTTCTGAGAGATCGCACGTTAGTCCCCTTGCACATAAGTTGGCTGAAGTTCCATACAATTAATAAAGCCCCTCTGTATTCATTCACACGACACCACAGCCGCACTTAGTAAATTAAAATAATAATAAAAATTAATGTTCGCGCGCACTTTTATTATTTGCAGACAAATTTTAGTATGCCGTAGTTGTGATATTTCTCGCAAAATTTTCACAAAATAGGTAACTATATCTGATAAACTTTTAGAGAGTGTGCATGCCAAATACCAATTTTTCCCCATTTTCTTGCACTTGGAGCAAGATGTGTGTTAAATTAAAAGAAAATAAATAGCTAGCTCAGTATTCCCAGGGGTGGGTAACCTCAACCCTGCCCCTAGATGTTACATAATTCCAAAAAAAATACAACCTTCACAATACTACATATGAACGTACCTACATACACACAAATGATCGGACGAGTTGGAAGACTCGGTGTTATCGGCCGACTTATTCCATGGCCTCGGTGATTCTCCCTCCCTCACGCTTACTCACACATCATGTTTATTTCGCTCACAATTACAATTTTATAAATAAACATTTATTTTCTTACGTTAGTTGAACAGGTTGGCCACTAGATGGCAGTGCTTAATGTTTGGCGGGCGTTTACAATTTAAGCGTATATATTTAAAAATTGAACAGGGGCGCAATTTGGCCAAATATGAATTTGGAGAAGGAGTAAATTTATGCCACTGTAAATTGGGCACTCGCAGATATGCTGTCGCTTAACGTTTCCTCAATCCCTATCCTACCCTATCACCTAGAGGTGGGGGTCGATCAATAGAAGACAAGTGCTTCTGCCTCGCACCGGTGGCCAGAATGTGATATATATATATATATATATATATATATATATATATATATATATATATATATATATATATATATATATGTATATGTGCCAATGTAGGCAAAGTTGGCAAAATCCGAATAATGGAATAAATAAATTATAAATAAACTCATAAATATATAAATAAATACGCAATAAATAATTAAATAAATAGGACGATAAATGAATAAATAAATAAATATATAAATAAATAGGCAACTTTCTTAACAGCTAAGTTGACAGGCGTGCTACAATTATATGGGCTTACAAGCGTCGCTCGTTCGGCCCTATGGGTCGCCGCAAAATAATATTTTGTACGTGTCACTGTTTGGGCCACACATAATCAGTGACTGCAGTGACGCGTCGTCCACCATGATGGCTAAGTGCAGTTGAAGTCGTTCTGGGCACCTATGTGCGCCAGAACCGTTTCGTTGGGTAGCTCCAGGCGAAGTAACCTCGGATGAGGTGCTCCCAGGGGAACTGGCTTTCCTCCAACAGATCAATTTCGAGCGGACTAAAGGCCTTGATATGGGAAGTTCGCAATCGGTTCTCGGAACAATACCCTGGAACTTTGGCTTCACACCTGACGACACACACGTCAGGCTGGACGATAAGATCACCGCCTTTAGCGTTTCCATTTGCTCCGCTGTCCTATCTAACAGTCGCGATAAAACCGAGCTTGACACCGCTCGCCGTCCAACTGTACGATGGCGCTGTCGACTCTGAATGAGTATTTATCGGTTTCTTTGACAAACCGAGCTCCGGAGGACTTTTCGGCTGAGCGACCCCTTTTGACCTTGGCGTCAGCAGGGGGCACCTTGGCAGCTTTCAGAGCAGCTGCTCTGGTGAGCCCTTTGGCGATATCTGCATTGAACAGCGTCTTTTCGCGGCTTGCCATTTTGATAAAGGCGATCTCAGGGTCTAAATGGGTATCTGATGCAGAGACCAATGCCTCTGTCGGACCCTGCCGGGACAAACCTTTTCTCGACGAGAAAGTGGCACACTCCAACTCTTTATCCAAGGAAGTTGGTGGTCTTTCCGGATCCTCGCCTTGGTGACCAGCATCACCGCTTGGAAGGAGGCCGGCAGCCCTACAGCTGCGGTGCCAGAAATGGGCTCAACCGTGCAGGTTGAAGCCTGGGGTGATACTATTTGAGCCGCATCAGACTCATTATTTATATTAATATTTTGGTTCATTTATAATCCCACGAGTGAACGGGAAGGAGAGTTCGCCCGATACATAGTGCGAGGTCGAAAAATAAAACTGGAGGGCGACAGGTATCCAGAGTCCGCATACTAACGGCCGAGCACCCCCTCGGTCATGAATTCTTCGGCATATGCTGTTCCACCTTGGATTGGGGTAATTTTCTGATGAGTTGTCTTCTCATTGCCCGACTACCATTAGTCAGCACCCTTGGCAGAGTCATGACCATACCAAGGATCTGCTTCTAGCCCCCCTCACGAGGAGAGTATAGTTGAACTTCTAACAGTGTGTGCAGATACGACGCGTACTATTCAAGTAATAATTACACGTTAGTCCCCATGCACACCAAATAGCTGATGGCCACCATAGGATCATACTATTCGACATTAAGAAAGGCACAACGTTCAGAAAGACTATCAGGAATCCTAAAAGAGCAGACTGGCAACTCTATAAGTCCTCTCTAGGATTAAATCTGAGCAGGCTAGTCGAGCTGAAGAAAGTAAGATCAGCGGTAGGAGTTGAACTTCTAACGGATGGTCTTAACGAAACCATAACAGACGCCTACCACGCGTGCTGTCAAGAGAAGGAGATAACCTCCAAGAAAGACAACCCGTGGTGGAGCAAGAAACTAGACAGATTTAAAGTAGAAGTCAGACGACTATTTAAAGCAGCAAAGAGAAACAGTGTAAAATGGGATGAATCAACGGAACAAATGCTTTTTCCCATGTGCAGAACCATAGGTGTATTCGGAAGTGATATCATTGAGCCAGGGAGGGTCACGGCCAGGAAACCAAACTGGAAACTGGCGTCAAAGATTATCTCCGAACACAAAATAAAGTGGGCAGTTGGCAATTTCTCGCAATACAAATCTCCAGGAGTAGATGGCATCCTGCCGATACATCTGCAAAAGGGCCTAGATTTGTGACTACCGTACCTAATTAGAATTTTTAAGGGAAGCATAGCTCTAGGGAACATACCTAAAGCGTAGAGGGTAGCCAGTATTATTTGTATACCTAAGGTAGGGAAGAAGGAATAAATAGTTAGGAATAAATAAATAGAATAAATAGTAGACAACTACATAACGCTTAGCTACCTAAGTAACCATCCACTGCACTTTAAACAACACGCATATCGAGCAGATCAACAGAGACTGTGCTAGTAGAAATCACAAGCACTCTCCAAAAATCAGTGAATGGCAAAGAAATGGCCCTCTGTGCTTCATGGATACTGAACATGGATGGATAGCAAGATGACTGGGACAAATTTAAGAGACCAGGATAGCGGAGGTGACAGTTGATATTGAGACCCACCACAACAGTCAGAGCTCTCACCACCAGGGGATACACCCTACTGTAGAGTCTGGTGGTGGACGAGCTCCTTCATAAACTCACTGACAATGGCATAGAATGTCAGGGATTTGCTGACGACATAACCATTATCTGCAAAGGGAAATTTGTGACAGGATTACTTTAGGACTGCGCGTAAGTCTAGATTGGTGCAGGTCTGTGGGACTGAACATATATCCAGCTAAAACGACAATTGTGGCCTTCACAAATCGGTACAAGCTAAACTCACTTAGACCAATCAGAATTGGGGATGTGACAATACCACTATCCAAGGAAGTCAAGGGTCTGGGAGTCATCCTAGATCAAAATCTGAAATGGAAGTCTCACACCGAACAAGTTATCAGAAAAACCACTCTCGCTCGGATGATCTGTAGAGTCCTCTCTGGTTAAATGTGGGTTTTATCACCAACAATTTTAATGTGGATGTACGTAGCGAAGGTTCGACTAATTGTTAGCTACGGCGGTGTGGTATGGGCGGATCGCACAGAACTGGAATGCATGAGGCAGCAGCTGGGTAAGCTCCAGAGACTTGCGTGTACATGCATTTCAGGCGCGATACGCACCTGTCCGCCAACAGCGTTGGACGTTTTACTTGGGCTACCACCACTACATATCCACATCAATCAGGTTGCGAAAACATCGCATATTAGACTCACAAAAGGGGGTCTTTCCAAGACAAACGCCAGCGGACTGGACTGCTACCGCAATTCCCACAAGATGAATCAGAGCCCAAATATAGTTTCGATAAGCTCTTCAGAGTTGAGCTTAGTAGCAAGAAAGAATGGACCACACTGTCTACAACCTATCATGTGAAAACACATGCAAAAAGGTGGTATACAGACGGATCGCTCACAGAGGATGGTGCAGAAGCTGGGGTCTGTGGTCCCAGGGTCCGTTACCACGAATCGCTAAAGAAATTCGCAAGTATTATAAGGTGGTATCTGAGCTTGACTGGCAATGCTTAGGGTCCCTAAATAAGCTAGGCGAGACCAACAGGATGACCATCTACAGGGTTCCAGGCCACGCTGGGATTCCAGGGAACGAGGAAAGGGGGAAGGGGGAAGGGGAAGGGGGCAAACTCCCGCTTATGGGGGCTAAAACCTTTCTGTGGAATAGGACCAAGCATACTGAAGCAAAGCATTCGTTCAGATGCACGACGTAATTACGAAAGATACTGGCAAACGTCACAGGATGCTAGACAAAGCAAGAAACTGTTAGGCAGTTATAACAAGACACGAACCGATGAATGTCTGAATTTGAGCAAAAACACACTTCGCATTATCACGGGACACTGCAGGCTGCGCAAACACTTACACAAGCTAAGGATTGTGGAGGACGCACTTGTAGACTGTGTCTGGAGGGTGACGAAACACCGAAACATATCCTAGAGGACTGCCCAGCAGCATTCAGGTCAAGACTGTCTCACTTAATCACTTAAGCCAGGGAAAATCATTGCATTTTCACAAGAGTTAGGACTGGATAAAGAGTTATAATTCACTAGTGAGAGGCACAATAGACCCAGGAGGTCGCAGTGCACCAGACTCTATCAATAATAATAATTCCTGGCTATGTGATACTGTGCACCAAATTTGGGCATATTGATGCCGTGTGACTGATCTGACAAAATCCAACAGTGGCCTAAGCTGGTCGGGTTGGGATTGCCGGCATATTGAGATAGTAATGCGACTGTTCTTGACCAAGTAAATTCTGGTTTCCGTAAAGTTTCTTGATAAGTGTTTCTCCCAAAAGAAAGAAAAGCAATTTTTCTATACCTAATCATTACTTATGTCTTCCCGAAAATGAAAATGATCTGACTTCAACTTCGACCTCTACATATAATAGTGCAGCAACTGCCATAGCCGATTTTCCTATTAATGTAGTTAAATCTGGCAACATTGTTGCAGTCACCGATGCTGCCGTCCCCGATGTTATTGATGCATTTAATGTTGTCGGAGCCATTGCGGCTGATGTCGATGATGACAATAATGTTGCCGCAACTGATGCTAACGATGCTGACAATGTTGCTAATGCTCACGCTTTCACTGTTGCCGCTGCACTTAATGTTGGCCAAACCAATGCTAATGATGATGTTAATGGTGCAAATGCTATCGCCTCCAATGTTGCTGCTGCTCTTAATGTTGCTGAAACCTATTGCTAAGACTGAACATTTCTGCGGCTATTTCTCCGGTACCAGTTCTTCTTTCCTAAGTTCCACCTCCCAAGTCTCTTTTTGTTTCCAGGCTTGCAGCGAACGACACCAAAGCTTTTGTCAGGAGCCATATTAACCATAAGCTAAATTATGGCATTCCAGATTAAATTTAAGGGTACGAAATTTTCTTTTAAGAATAAGCGCGAGATTGCTTCATTTAAAATTTTGTTGTCCGAACGCCTCATGAAGAGCGTCTTAGAACCTTCATTTTGGCCTTTGCATACTATTTTGCACGTGTTCATTTTAAAATCGCCTACGCCTCAATGTTACCATCTTATGTCAGGGTTTCAAAAAACTAAAAACTTCTTACATTTTACGCTACCAAAATGTAAGAGTCAACTTGGTAAACTAAGCGAACTTTACGTTAGTGCAGCTTTTGAAGCCGATATAATTGTCTTTACTGAAACATGGCTCACTCCCAAAGCCAATAACTCTGAAATATTAAAATGTTGTTTGTTGTTGTTATTTGTTTTATTGATAAATATGTTTCATATAGATTGAATCGTCCTGCTCGTCGTGGTGGCGGAGTACTCATTGCGGTTTATATTAACTTACCATCAGAACTAATTCCGATACCCGTTGCTTCTGGAATTGAATTTTAAGCTGTCAGAGTTCAATTGCAAACTTGTTTTTTATTTGTTACTTGTCCCTTTATTCCTCCCGCTGCTGATAATACAGTGTATCTCAATCATTCAAGTGCTATTTTAAGTCTTAACTCAATCGTCTCTGACTATGATTACCTGCTTACCCTTGGTGATTTTAATTGAACCTACATCGATTGGAAGTTTTTTACTGACTCTTTCTACCTAACTCGTTCATCACAGCACGACTTTATAGACTCATTGCTTGATATGTCTCTGTTCTAGATAAACCATGTCCTAAATAGTTTAAATTGACTACTAGATCTGGCTTTTGCAAGCTCATATAATAGTTGCACGGTAACAAGTTCGTCAACGCTCTACGCTCCTTAGGATGTATATCACCCACTTTACAAATTGAGCTTGTGCTTGACAATGTCTCTTGCGTTGGTAAAACTTTAAAGCTATTAAAATCGCGTTGTTTTCGTAAAACAAATTTCGGTCGGGTAAATGTGGGTTGGTGTATAGCAAATCCAAATGCATAAGCTACAGCATAATGGTTAGACAACGACGAGCAACGATGATCCCTAGACAACGACGAGCAACAATGATGCAAAGATGAGGACGGCGAATTCGCAAGGCGGCGAGTTCCAAAAACGACGATGAAGAATGCCGACGGTGACGGCATTAAGTCGTGATCACTCGAGAAGGAAGTCAGCCTGACGTTCGGCCTAGTGTGGTTGTGAGAGCAACGAGCTTTGTCTTCTATTGTTACGTCGCCGAGTTGAGAAATTAAAACTTATTGTGAACTAACATTTCTTAAATATTATATTAAACATTATAATACATAAAAACCCCACATTTTGGGTGCTCGTCCGGAATTGAAGCAAGATCGGAATATGAGCTTTAGTGGGTGCGATTAAAGAAAATGTGTGTAAAGTCGAACTAAAGGTTTAAAGCCGATCTAAAGGTGTAAAGTCGCTCTAAAGGTGTAAAGTCGATCTAAAGGTGTAAGGTCGAACTAAAGGTGTAAAGTCGAACTTAATTGTTAATTCGAGTTTATTAACAAGAAAGTAATATTAAAATCGAAGTGAAAAAATATTTTTTTTTCACAATGCCGTGCTGAAATGATTTTATTAGTGCTAGTCTACGCTCGAGCAAGAAAGAGTCCATAGCAGCACTACATAAATTCGTGTTTTAGGCTGAGGGAGACAGAAGCAACCGAAAACGGTTACGAGAATTTTCTGGCTTTGTCTATGACGAAAATAGCGAGGAGTACAATTTGAAGAAAAACTTCGCAGTTGAGAATTTAACGCATAGTGATCTTGTGGCGATTTGCAATGTTTTAGGAATCAGCTACACAAGTGTGGACCTACACTTGCATATATTTCGTAATTTGCGTTCGAGCAGTATTTTAGCACACGATGAAGCAAGCAAGACGGCGGACCCCAGCAGCATAGAAAACGCTGCAAAACCCGACGAAAATGTGGAAAGCACAGTTACTAGACCAACGCTGCACGAAGCAACGAAACAGAGGAGAGGAAGACGAAGATGACGCCACGATTTGCGATCAGCTTTCGCGATGTAGAAGAGAGTATTTGAAGTTTTGACGGCACAAATGCTATTCCAGTTGAAGTGTGGATAAGCGAATATGAGGAACAAGCAACACTTATGCAATGGAACGATTTCCAAAAATTTTTGTTCGGCAAAAAGGCATTAAAAGGGATTGCAAAGTTATTCGTGTTGAGTGAGAGAGGACTGAACTCATGGAATTCACTCAAGCAGGCATTATTATCCGAATTTAAATCGAGTGTGACCAGCAAGCAAATTCATAAGCAAACAAAGAGAGGTAGCAATGAGTGCGTATTTGAGTATTTTTACAGAATGAAAGACATAGCGTCACGAGGAAAAATTGCAGATGATGCTTTTAGTCAATATTTGATTGACGGCATAGATGAAAAAGGCGTGAATAAAACTATTTTATATGGTGCAAAAAATATAAATCAGCTTAAAGATAAACTAAAGTGTTATAAAATAATGATGGAAAAAGATAATCAGGTGGAAAAAGAAAAGTCTAAGTGCAATGAAAACAATGTGAAAGAAAAAGACAAAAAATGTGAAAGTGTAAACAAAAATGCTAAGAAAAAGGTAAAGTGTTACAATTGCGGTGAAAAAGGACACGTGTCGAACAATTGTCAGAATAAAGATAAAGGTCGAAAGTGTTACAAATGCAACCAGTTCGGGCATATTTCCAAAAATTGCGAGCAAGTTGCCAAAACGGGTGTTACGATAGCAAACACGCGTAGCTTGCAATCAAAAGCCGATATATCACACAAAGAAGTCGCGTTTCGAAATAAAAAGTGTGTCGCTCTTGTTGATACTGGCAGCAAATTCAGTGTTATACGGGAAGATTTGTATTGAGACATTGGCAAACCTAAGCTGGAAAGCAGCAGTATTGTTCTAGTTGGATTCGGTAGCGCCAGAAACGCTAATAAGATAAGACCAGTTGGACATTTCAAACATGCAGTTTTGATTGACGAAGAAGTATTCCTATTAGACTTTTACGTAGTTTCAACCAAATTCGTAGACGTGAAATTGATTATAGGCGAAGAGCTGTGTTTACTAGCGGAAATTGTTTTTAACAGAAACGGTCTGCAGGTGCGCAAACAGAATCTGAAGTAAGTTATCGAAACATGCAAAAAGTTTGGCTTAGAATTGAATATGAAAAAATGTAAATGTAACGCATTCAATTCCTGGGCCACATAATTGAAAATAGAAAGATTTATCCTTCGTCAGCGAAAATAGAGGCCGTGTCAAAATTTAAGATGCCACAAACATAGCTAGACCTTTAACGGAATTGACTAAAAATAAAACGAAATTTAGATTTGATGCAGCTGAAGAGAATGCCGTTAATATCTTAAAAAAACTGCTGACGGAGAATCCAGTATTGAGTATTTATAATCAGACATATGATACAGAAGTGCATACAGATGCATCAATTGATGGCTTTGGAGCAGTTCTTTTACAGAAATCTCCAGACGACGGAAAGCTACACCCAGTTTAATATATATGTACGAAAAGACTAAGGATGCACGTTCATTTTAAACTAATAACCGATTGCAATGCTTTTACAAAGACTTTGGAGAAGCAAAGTCTGTGCACTAGAGTGGCGCGCTGGATTTTGTTCCTGCAGGAGTACGATTATGTTGTAGAGCACCGTTCAGGAACAAGAATGAAGCATATCGATGCTCTCAGTCGGTACCCAATCATGTTGATAGCAGAAGACAGCATTACTATTGCTTTAAAAGACGCCCAGGCAAAATACGAAAAGATTAAAGCTATCAAACAAGTAATCAACAACGGACAGAAGACATATGACGATTATTTCTTGAAATCGGGTATGCTATACAAACTTGTACAGGACGAACAACTTTTGCAACATGCAGAAGCAAATTATTAGTCGTGCACATGACAAAGGTCATTTTCCAGCCAAGAAGACGAAGGAGTTGATTTGCAGTGAATACTACATACCAAATGCTGACGAAAAGATAAAGAAATATATTGAATGTTGTATTCCCTGTATTTTGATGAACCGTAAGCGAGGCAAGCAGGAAGGGCTACTAAATCCACTCCAAAAAGAAGAAGTACCATTATATACATACCATATCGACTTCTTGCGACCACTTAAATCGACACACAAGGACTACAAGCATATTTTGGCAGATAAAGACTCATTTACGAAGTATTGCTGGCTGTATCCGACGAAGTCGACTACTGCAAATGCGGTCATTGCGAAGCTTAGCAATCAAAGCATTATATTTGGCAATCCAGCAATTATAATCTCGGATAGGGGCTCCGCTTTCACCTCCCAAGACTTTGTAAAATACTGTGACGACGAAGGAATTAAGTTGGTAAAGACGACGACAGGACTACCGAGGGTAAACGGACAAGTTGAGAGACTGTATGCTATCATAATTTCTGTGCTCTCAAAGCTAAGTATCGACGATCCCACGAAGTGGTACAAGCATGTCAGCAGAGTTCAGCAAGCTGTAAATTCAACATTTACTAGGAGCATTGATACAACACCCTTTGAAATGCTAGATGGAGTTAAGATGCGGACAAAAGAAGACCTCGAGATACGCGATATGATCAATAAAGAAGCTGTCACGATATTTAACGACGAACGCAGTGACTTGAGAGCAAAGGCAAAGGCTCAACTTGTGAAACTGCAGAGCGAAAATAAAAAGATGTACAATCTACGACGCAAACCGGCAAGGCGATACGATGTTGGCGACTTGGTGGCCATTAAACGCACACAATTTGGTAGTGGCTTAAAATTAAAAGCAAAGTTTTTGGGACCCTACCAAGTTGTCAAAGGCAAGCATAACAATGCCTATGATGTTCAGAAAGCTGGAAACTGCGATGGCCCAAAGAATACTACAACGTGCGCAGAATACATGAAACCTTGGTCTATTGGCAGCAACGACGAAGGTGACAACGAAGCATTCGGGTCGAATGCTTAGTCAGAATGGCCGAATGTGGGTTGGTGTATAGCTGTGTACACAAATCCAAATGCATAAGCTACAGCATAATGGTTAGACAACGACGAGCAACGATGATCGCTAGACAACGACGAGCAACAATGATGCAAAGATGAGGACGGCGAATTCGCAAGGCGGCGAGTTCCAAAAACGACGATGAAGAATGCCGACGATGACGGCATTAAGTCGTGATCACTCGAGAATGAAAGTCAGCTTGACGTTCGGCCTAGTGTGGCTGTGAGAGCAACGAGCTTTGTCTTCTATTGTTACGTCGCCAAGTTGAGAAATTAAAACTTAAATAAAAACCCCACATAAATAACTTATTATTAAATACGGATTGGTCCTGTTTGGAATTATACTCTAATATCAACGATGCCATTGAATGTTTCTTTCTTGATATTGAGGGCCATCCCGCTTCTATCCGCTCGCCATAGTTTACAAGGAAACTTACAAAAATTTAACAAATAGAAAATCAAGACTTTTCAAAGGACAGGAACACTGCATATCTTTTCAAAGTTTTCTATGACTCGTGCAATCTTTACTATCCTTAAAAAAAGGGTGTTATCAGAATTTTATATTTTTCTCCAATTTTTAAGAGTGAACATGAAGGCTTTAAAAATAACTTTTTCACCTGTATTGTGATGACCCATAGTGCGTTCCGCTCAATTTTCTCTTTAATACTTCAATATTAACTTCTTTTTCAAAAGCCTAGAAAGCATCTTTCATAGAACTTCTCACCTACAGCATCTATGCTTCTCCATAATAAGCCCAACACAACATGGTTTTATGAAACTCAGATCAACTAACACTAGCCTTCTGAAATTTACCCGTCACATTAACAATAGATTAACAAAATAGACAGACTTCACAGACTTCAGTAAGGTATTTGATAAGGTAAATCATAATCTAATTATTAATAAATTAAATATGCTTGCTTTTCAGCCAAATTTATTGTTTTGGCTTGCTTACTACTTGGTTAACAGATCACAGAGGGTATTGTTCCGTCAATCACTGTTAAGGTGATTTACGATTCCTATGGTGTTCACAAGGGTACTTGTGGTTATACATGACCTACCTTAAGTCATAAGACATGCCAAGATCCTTATGTATGCCGACGACGTAAAACTTTGTATTTCTTACAATGAACCATAATTTTATCAATGTTTGTTTCAATGATGAAGGTGTAGAGTTTTTGTAGTTTGCTATTCTTGGCTCTACTTACAAATACTTATATCCTGTTATTAGTTCTCACAGAATTCGAAAGGAGTTCCACTAGGCCTGTGAGATCAAATCTGATGCGCTGGTGATGAAATCGGACGAAGAACTGCTAACAAGAGTTCATGTATGAGCCGCAATTTAATCCTCGGATCTGGCCACGAATCAACCATGGTTATTAGAGGAGATCTAGGTTGACGCTCTCCTCGGCGAAAATACTGTGCTTGATTCTCCTTCGCGGAGCGTTGGACACGGCAATTGTAATTCATTGTACTTTGCGCCTTGCTAGGTGACTGTCACTGCTGATTCGGTCGCGTTTTGCTTGCGCTCGAGGTCCGGCCGCGGACTATCGACCGATAGATCGATAGATAGGCGAACACGACCTACCTTGATTGCAAAGCTGCCGACCCGGGAACCTGATCTCAGGTCGAATCATTTGCAGGCCCAGCAACCAAGGTATTGGAGGGACCCGACCCAGGTTCCGGGCTTGTTGCTTGAGCAGCAGCAGCTAGCCCCGCGACTTTTGTTGGACTGTCCCTCATAGAGGGAGCGGCGCTGCTCTCTTCCTTAAGTGCCGTGTTCTTAAGGATAAGTCTAGTCCTGCCAAAGTTGAAGTCGTTCTGGGCATCTATGTGCGCCAGAAGCGTCTAGTTGGGCAGCTCTAAGCTGTTGGCGAAGTAACCTCGGATGAGTTGCTCCCGGCGGAACTGGCTTTCCTCCAACACCCCAACTTCAAGCAAACAGCAGGCCTTGATACGGCTGCGTTATCGTCGTAGCAGACGAGCATGAGCCACTTCGTTCTTGGAACAACACTCTCGAATTTCGGCTTCACACCTGCCCTCACACATGTCAGGGTGGACAATAGGATCGCCGCTTTTAGCGTTGCCATTTGCTCTGCTGTCAAAGGTGACGATCTATCAGTCGCAATGAAACCGAGCTTGACACCGCTCGCCAACCGACTGTACGATGGCGCTGTCGACTCCGAATAAGTAGTTTTTTGCGGTTTCATAGACAACTTGTACATAGATTTGAATGCTCTTGTAAAGTCCTGAGATTTTCATAACGAAATTTCATACTCTCAGTTTAGAAGTTATTCAAGAATTCATTTTCCGTAGTGGCCGATGTGTAAAATGCGCAGATTGCTGCGTGTATTTGTGTGTGTGTGTTATTTTGTGTATGTATGTAAGACGGCAAGTGAATTGAAATATATGTAACGATAGATCGCCCCAGGGTTCAGGGTATCTCCAAGTCAGACACTTCCGATTAGAGCCATCTTACTTTTTTTTGTATTATATTTATTGCCTCCTCCATTGTGTCGCTATCCTCTTAATCTGCGATGCTTCTGTAATTATTTATTATTTATTCGGCACCTCTGTGTGTTGCAGCGTGTGCTGTGCCGTTGTAATCCAAATCTAATAAAAGGTAAATTGCCTTAAGTATGTCCTACATAACAAAATATTTACGTAAAAACAATATAATATTACTTTATAGATAAAATTGCGCTCAACGTCTGTGAGTGAATGCAAGTTCAAAATGTTGTTTTCACCAAACTAACTTGGCTGAATACACACTCTTCAGTAATTGAATACGGCAACAGCAGAATAAACTAGGTGACAGCCACATTGTATTGTTTACCAAAACTATTTTTTCTGATAAATATGCAGCATATATCAAAAAGCCACTTTAAATACTTTTCTATAGTAAGACTTTTTTACAATTTTTAAAATTTGTTTTATTTAATTTTCTTTCTCGGAGGTGAGCTTTGATTTTGAATCTTTACGCTTCTGAAACCTTATGAAAAGCTCAATTAATCAGAGATTCGCACTTTTTAATTTAAATAAGTAGTTCTTTAACTATATATTTTTGAATTGAGAAAATTATGATTTTATGTGCTTTATGTTTAACGATTTTTTGATTTAAATTTCAAGGAAGAGTTGAAAACAAATTTTGATTTGTCTCTCACGCATGAATTTATATAGTTGCGTAATTTAGACGTCGTTAAAGAAATCAATCATTGATATCGATGGAGAGACGGTTGCGATATTACCATTTCAGCAAATCCTCCCTAAGTCGCATTTTCAAATTCACTCATAAAAGTTATGGGATAAGCAGATCATTTACATATGAAATCGAAATTTGCTCGGCTCGGCGAAATGTTCGACGTTATTGAAGGTGTTCGCGAACAGATGGCAGTATTTTTGTTTTTGGCCTGCATTACTCAAGTAAGCTGTTAATTTGACTTAATTGTATGGTACACTGGATAAACTGTTTGAATGTATCAAATATAAAGAGCATCAGTGGAAGGGGAGCTGCAATTTGAAAGTTACATCCATGTTATTCGGATTGCAAGGTGGTTATACAAAGTTTCACTACTTTCTCTGCCTCTGGAATAGTAGACATCGCCTTGAGTATTACTCAAAGAAGGACTGGACAAAACGAGAAGCACATAATTCCTTGCAATATCATAATGTTCAAAATGCACCTCACGTGAATGTGAATGACATAAAATTGCCACCAATGCACATCAAGGACTTGAAATAATCAATAATTTTTTAAAAACATTAGATACTGAAGGTGCAGCACTATAGTATCTAAAAACAGTTTTTGGGAAATGTGAAATTTTACTGCATTTTGACATCAGATGAAAAAGCAACCTGGAACTCATTACAATACATGAAAATTTAAATAACATGTAATACGTTAAAAAAACAAATGGTAAATCGTAATTTTAACAAACATTTATTCATATATATCATATCCGATTGTTAAATGACCATTTGTCTTTAGATTGAGGTCTGATCTCGTTCACAGTGTAATAACAACTAAAACATGTACCCTAGCACTATGTGTATTAGTAATAATAATATGATACAAGTACAAAATACCAAAAAAAAATTTTGCCTTTGCGCGATCACAACTGTCACGTTAACAGCGTGTTAGTCATCATCGACACCAACCATTTCGCTTTTGACGAAATGCACGTTATGCCACAGTTCAATTTATGTTAAGTATTAAATATATGTATATTTATGTGTGTATGTATATATATATTTAACAGGGAATGCAAGTAATTAAAAATAATAATTTGAGCTGCATTTTATACTGCACTACTAGTTGATCACGTTGTGACAAAACTCAACTCAAGTTACATGTACGACAAGTGCAAAATCAATCAGCTGTCAACCGCATGCAAATTCTAACAATTTGAAATAGTGTAGCAGTCAGCCTCTGTAAGCAGTCAGCCTCTGTAAACAGAGACAACCAAAAAAAAAAAAAATTACCGAAAACATGCATAGATGGCGCTAGCAATGTTGCACTGGCATCATTGGTGTTGTGCACATATCGAGTTTTGGACATTGTGTGCGCGGTAGTGGGCGTAGCAAAAAAAGTATAGATGTGATCTTTAGAGGAGGTCATCAGCAATCTGTCGGTATACATTTTATGCATCTAGCTTTAAAAGTGAGGGAGATATATCGATTTATTTAAATTGCCACGGCCCAGTGGTCGCATCCCGAAACCCGTAATCCGTAACTCTTTGTCAGACGAGGGTATACACGAGTATATATCCAAAATTTCAAGTCTCTAGCTTCAACATCGGAGAAAAAAATTGCGTTCATACGGACAGACGGACGGACAGCATGACAGACATTGCACAAGCCCAATATATATATATATAGAACGAGTATAAAAAGTCCAAGTTGAGCTCTCTAGCCCTTGTTGTCTCTAAAATTAACGTGTCCTACAGACAAACGGACGGACGGACGGACAGACAGACGGACATGGCTAGATCGACTCGGCTAGTGATGCTGATCAAGAATATATATACTTAATGGGATCGGAGATGCTTCCTTCTGAATTTTACATACATTTGCACAAAACCATTATACCATTTTTACCCATTTTCAATGTGTTCAGGGTATAAAAACGAATGACTTAAATTCAAAAGTGAGTATGACTGATTAAGAGACATATTCATTAGCTTTAAGAAAGCGTAAAGATTTTTAAAATCGGCTACGACATTTTAAAGTGATGATCAAAAATAAAAGGTAGCCTCTATAAAAATAAGTTAGATGGCTCTAGTCGGTGGTGCCCGACCAGGAGATACCCTGAACCCAGCGGCGACCTGTCGTTACATGCATTTAATTAAGCCCCTCTGCATTCATACAAACGACACTACAGCCGCACTTAGTAATATAAAGTAAAAACCAGTAAAATGGCTCTAGTCGGGTGTCCCCGACTAGGAGATACCCTGAACCCAGTAGCGAGCTGTCGTTACATACGTTTAAAGCTCTTTGCATTCATACACACATTCACAAAGTCAGACATACACACACATACAAACGCATGCAACGAGTTCAGCACTTTACACTTCGGCTGCGCTTGTCCCCACGATGGCAAACGAATTCTTGAATAGCTTCTAAGTAGGTATCAAAAATTCGAAATATTTGTTATCTACGTATCCTTAACGAGCACATATTAAACCAAATTTGGTAGCTTATATGGTTTCTGGGACATGCTCAAAAAATCGGATCAAACAAACCAATAAATATCGATAATACGATAACGGGACGCGTTATCGATCATTTTAAATAGCCATAATCTGCGTATGGTATTCACGAACTTAAAAAACTAAGCTTTAATCCTTAGCTCTTATTGCAGCACTTGCTGCCAATAAGAGTGTCAAATTGGTCAAATGTTACTACACGTTTTCTTTAATAACTTCTGTGTTTCTTAACCAATTTTGATGACTCTTACTGCAAAAGATTCTCCAAATGCTATAGTATATAGAAATATTCATATTCATTCATCATTGAACCATTTCTAGGTCTCATAATCTATGAAATAAGGTTAAGAAATTAGAGGTTGTTGTAGATTTTTATAGATTTTAGGAAAACGGTGTGGGTTTTCATTTGACATTAACTTAATCTGCGCGTGCCATGGACGAGTCTATAGACGTAAAGTTGAAGTCTCTAGCTCTTATAGTTTCCGAGATCGACGCGTTCATACAGACAGACGGACGGACGGACAAACGGTCAGACGCACAGACAGATCGATTCGGCTGTTGGTCCTGATCAAGAATATAGGAGGCTGGCAAATAGACAATATGTCGACACAACTCAAATCGCTAATCGATAAAAGGTGAAGATTTCCTTCAATTTTAAAGCTTGTCACAGTTTTGCATGCAGATTGCTGGTGACCGCGCCCAAAAGATTGCGACCTTGACATCCCGCCCACGCCCACTAGAACGCCCCCTGTGCTCCCGCCTGAAAAAGACGGAGCTTTAAAAACCAAACTGAGCTTTACTCATATTTGAAATATATATTACTAATATCAAAAAAACATTTTTCCGTCCGCGCTCCCTCCCGCCACCATAATCGCACAAATCGCAATCGATATACCTGAAAGCACAACTCGGTAACACATGTATGTTTCCACAATTGTAAAACTAGAGCTACCAAATTTGGTATATCGATTGCTGGTGACCTCCCCCAAAATTGAGACCTTGATATCCCGGCCACTCCTACTATAACACCCCCAGTCACCCCGCTCCATAAATCACGAGAGCCTATATCTTGCACACTTGTAGAGCTTAAATTGTCAAATTTGGATGGTAGATTTCGTGGCACCCTCTTTAAAGATCGTTAAAAAAAACTTCCAGCCACGCTTACTTCCGCTCTCTTCCGCAGTTTTAGCGAGAGTCCCCAAATTTTAATGGTAGATTACTGGCTACCCTCTTTAAAAATCTTTAAAAATACTTTTGCTCACGTCCACTCGGGGCGTGGCATTTCGATAAAATCTATGTATCCTTCTCAGTTTTGAAGTTAGAAACATACATACATCTAAAGATCGCACAAAAAATGTTTTGGATACGCGCACTGGTGGCGTGGCAAATCGATGAAATCCTTACTCTTGGGCGGTTAAGCCGCGAAAATCCATATCTGCCACAAATTTAGAGAAAGAGTTACCACATTTGCTAGGCAGTTTTGCTAATGGTATCCTCCAAAACAATCATAGAATAATAAACAAAGCCGTGAACGAGCATAGGACAGTCGTTTACGCCCGACTGCAATGTTCTTGTTTATAATTTGCAATTGTTCATGTATTAAACTGAATATCGTTTGTCACAAAATTAAATATTATAATTTTTCCTATTCAAATCGATGGAGAGACGGCGATATAACAACATTCTACAGCTAAATAGAGTTTTGTCGATATGATGATAGTCGAGATGATTTCCTTGTGAAAGTTCCACGAAATTCGGACTTTACAACCCCAGGAATGCCACGCCGAATTAATTTTATTGGCTGTTTGATTTTATAATCACAAAAATACCTTAATGGAGCTTCCATATCGTTCATTAAAATTAATGCAGAACGATCAGAACAATGTTATTTTTGCAGTAGATACAATTTCCTCGACTTTGACCGAGACCCGGTTATTCGCGAATTTAGTATCCACAGTGAGGTTCAAGCGCATCCACTAAGTAAAGTGTGCAGCTTGCGAATTGTTTTTCTGTGTGTGTGTGTATGATGTTGTGTACGTATGTATGAGTGCAAAGGGGTTGAAATATATATAACGATAGCTTGCACGTGGGTTCAGGGCATCTCTAGTCGGGCGCTCCCGACTTAAGAAATTGTTATATCTTCTATATGTAGACTTAATTATAACGTAGAGTATCTCCATTTAACTAGAGCACTCTTACTTATTGTTAATGAAAACTTACGTGATATTTGGTTGTCCAACATATTTAAGAACAACGTTTTGTTTTTGGTTGGCCATTTTGCAAACATGTTAATTGTGGGTGGAATCAAACCCACTTCAGAAATAATTTTTAATCCGTTTTCAACATATTTTTTTTTTTTGTTGTTAAAGCTTAATTTTGTTTTAGACTTATCATGCGTCGTATCCTTTTTTAAGTAGTCAATAGTAAAAGTATTTTTTGAATTTTTCTTAAATTCATAAAGGTTTTGGGAATAATCTAAATAGCTTCTTGGAATTAAAAATGAGTGATTTCCCAGAAATAATGTCTTTCTTGTTTGTAGAATATCTTCATGAGATGTTAATAAAATTGATATATTTCCAGTGACATATGTTCCTGACAAGTTATTTAATCTGAAAAATATTATACAAAAATTATGAAATATTCCTTTACATTCCAGTTATAAAAAGAACTATTAGATAAACAAGAAAGATTGCTCTATTTGGGCAATCTGTCGTAAAATACATTTCAACACCTTGCCTTCTTACATACAAAACAAAAAAAATCACAAACACATGCAGCATGTGAGTTTAATAAATAAATTTTGCAACTAAATAACGAAAAGCTGCGTTAAACCAAGTTTGGTGTATAGATGCATTATTTTCTAAGTGAATATTTGAAAGTTATATTGATAGTTTAAACAATAATCTATACTAATATTTATAACTCTCTTTTATATCTAAAACTTCCTTAAACAAGTTTAGGTACAAATCTTAAACCCATTGAAAATAGTTTAAAAAAAAGAAGGAGAAGACAGAAGAAAGCATCTCCGACCCCATAAAGTGTATATAGTCTTCGTCAGCAGCCAGCAGACAAGGCCGCCCCGGTGGACTCCAGAGCTCGTATGGAACCAATATAAAACTCCACTCCGCCACTTCAAGAAATTTGAAAAAAAAAACGAATCTCATGGAGAGCCTTCCGGTATAGAGAATGTCACAGAAATCGCAAGACTCCAGAAGCTGCTCTCGAGCCAGCTATCCACAGAGTCAGCCAAAGACGAATGATGGAAGATGGACGGAAAGCAGCAGGGAAGCGATATGTGTCCTTGTGAATGCGCATTTCCCTGCACAGAAGTCACTGAACCATTCATATGCATTTTGCGGAAAACATCGGAGAAACCTCTAGAGCTCTATATACAGGAAAGGGCGTTCCAAACGATGTAGCCAAATAAACACGCATACACAACAAGGGAAATCAGTGGTGAGAGCGCTACGTTCCCCGGTATCACCCATCGAGATAGCACTCCACCATCAACAATATGCCATGGGATTATTCCTCGACATTCAACACTGTCTCGACAGAAGCAGTAAGAGCTAAGCCGAAGAGGTACAGCATCCAACTCAGCAAATATACTAGTGGATACATAATCTGTTGAGCTATAAAGGAGTCACTGTCGTATGGGGAAACACCACCGTAACACGGGCAGCACATAAAAAAACACATGACAAAATCATTATTTGTACGGAAAAATGTCCAATCATTGACTATACACTGAAAGAGATACTACGATGGGCCCAGGAGCCGGACTTAGCATCAATGGGTTCAAGACGGACACCATTCTCTTCATTAAGGAATACAAGGGACAGCGGTGGGACCCGCTTAATGTTGATGATTCACCGCTATATAGGCATTTCTGTTTTGTTGGGCAGGGGCGCTGGGTGTTTTTTAGTCGGCGTGGCTGGCATGTCAAGGTCGCAATTTTTTTGGGAGGCTACCAGCAATCTACTACATTTGCTTAGTCAAGCTTAAAAATTGTCGGAAATATTCACCTTTTATCGATTTGCGATTTGAGGTGGACGACATGTTATCGATATTCTGGCCTCCTAATCTGAACACTTTAACCCAGAGCCCCCGCCAAAAAAAAAAAAATAACAGAAATGGATATATCCCCTCAGTTTTTTAGCTAGAGTCCCCAAACATTCTCTAACATTCTTACCTGTTTATACTCGTTCATGAAGTGATACTAGTATATTGGATTTGTGCAATGTTCGTCTTGCTTTTCATCCATCTGCCCGTATGAACACAATTTTTTTTTAAATACAGCTAAAATTATTATTTTTAGTTGTTCGTATTCTCTGTTAAGTATATATATACATACACACATGAATATAAATATATATAAATAAATATATATATATATATATTCACAATGTCAAAATCATTAACACAATTCGAACTGTTATCCTAGGTCAGTTTTTGTGATGCTGTTATTCTAACGTAGTGTTAATCATGTGTACCAAGCACTGTGCACTTATCGGCGTTAGCCCTACAGCGGCCGAATTTATAAACAGCTACCACAAACCTTCTTTGTTATACTCGATCATTATTAATTGGAGTTTTATGTTGATTTTTATTGGATACGTTAGCTTATTAGATGACTGAATGTGAATTTTGTCAAAACGAAAGGGTTGGTGTCGACAATGTCTAACACACTGTTTAGGTAACAATTGTGACCGCGCAGAGGCAAAAATGTTTATACCCTGAACCCATTGAAAATGGGTAAAAAGGGTTTTGTGCAAATATATGTAACAGACAGAAGGAGGCATCTCCAACCTCATAAAGTATATATATTGTTGATCAGCATCACTAGCCGAGTCGATCTTGCCTTGTCCGTCTGTCTGTCCGTATGTGTGTCCGTCTGTTCATCCGTCCGTCCGTCTGTATGAATGCGCAGATCAAGTTTATTTAACATTATCGATAACCCACACCGTTTTCCTAAGCTCGATAAAAATCAACAACAACCTCTAATTTCTTAACCTTATTTCATAGATTATGAGACCTAGAAATGGATCAAATTAATATTTCAATATACTATAGCATTTGGAGAATCTTTTGCAGTAAGAGTCATCAAAATTGGCTAAGAAACACAGAAGTTATTAAAGAAAACGTGTAGTAACCTTTGACCAATTTGACACTCTTATTGGCAGCAAGTGCTGCAATAAGAGCTAAGGATTAAAGCTTAGTTTTTTAAGTTCGTGAATACCATACGCAGATTATGGCTATTTAAAATGATCGATAACGCGTCCCGTTATCGTATTATCGATATTTATTGGTTTGTTTGATCCGATTTTTTGAGCATGTCCCAGAAACCATATAAGCTACCAAATTTGGTTTAATATGTGCTCGTTAAGGATACGTAGATAACAAATATTTCGAATTTTTGATACCTACTTAGAAGCTATTCAAGAATTCGTTTGCCATCGTGGGGACAAGCGCAGCCGAAGTGTAAAGTGCTGAACTCGTTGCATGCGTTTGTATGTGTGTGTATGTCTGACTTTGTGAATGTGTGTATGAATGCAAAGAGCTTTAAACGTATGTAACGACAGCTCGCTACTGGGTTCAGGGTATCTCCTAGTCGGGGACACCCGACTAGAGCCATTTTACTGGTTTTTACTTTATATTACTAAGTGCGGCTGTAGTGTCGTTTGTATGAATGCAGAGGGGCTTAATTAAATGCATGTAACGACAGGTCGCCGCTGGGTTCAGGGTATCTCCTGGTCGGGCACCACCGACTAGAGCCATCTAACTTATTTTTATAGAGGCTACCTTTTATTTTTGATCATCACTTTAAAATGTCGTAGCCGATTTTAAAAATCTTTACGCTTTCTTAAAGCTAATGAATATGTCTCTTAATCAGTCATACTCACTTTTGAATTTAAGTCATTCGTTTTTATACCCTGAACACATTGAAAATGGGTAAAAAGGGTATAATGGTTTTGTGCAAATGTATGTAAAATTCAGAAGGAAGCATCTCCGATCCCATTAAGTATATATATTCTTGATCAGCATCACTAGCCGAGTCGATCTAGCCATGTCCGTCTGTCTGTCCGTCCGTCCGTCCGTTTGTCTGTAGGACACGTTAATTTTAGAGACAACAAGGGCTAGAGAGCTCAACTTGGACTTTTTATACTCGTTCTATATATATATATATTGGGTTTGTGCAATGTCTGTCATGCTGTCCGTCCGTCTGTCCGTATGAACGCAATTTTTTTCGCCGATGTTGAAGCTAGAGACTTGAAATTTTGGATATATACTCGTGTATACCCTCGTCTGACAAAGAGTTACGGATTACGGGTTTCGGGATGCGACCACTGGGCCGTGGCAATTCAAATAAATCGATATATCTCCCTCACTTTTAAAGCTAGATGCATAAAATGTATACCGACAGATTGCTGATGACCTCCTCTAAAGATCACATCTATACTTTTTAAGCTTATTTCGGTAAAAATTTGAGACCTAGAGACACAAAATTGGGTTCGATGAATATTTATATATACTATAGCACTAGACGAATCTATTGTATTAATATTTATCAAATTCGGAATCACAGAAGTTATTAAAGAAAACGTGTGGTAAAATTTGATCAATTTGACAATCTAATTGTCAGCAAGTGCTGCAATAAGAGCTCGGGATTAAAGTTTAGTTATATAAGTTCGTGTATACCATAGGCAGATTAGGGCTTTTTAAAATTATCGGTAACCCGCCCCGTTTTCTAACTATCGATATATATCGGTTTCTTTAAGAGCTAAAAACACAAAATTTGGCTTAATATGTGCTCGTGAAGAATACGCAGATAACAGATATTTCGAATTTTGGATACCTACCCTTATTCGCCCCCCCCCTTATCAAAAAAACCCAAATCAAGTACTACAGAATTGCGCTTTGGTTTGTACATAGATTTGGATGCTCTTATTTAAATTTCTTAACGATTATACTCTTAGTTTAGAAGTTATTGGAGAATTCATTTTCCATAGAGGGGCCAAGCTCAGCCGATGTGTAAAGTGCGTAGCTTGCTGCGTGCTTTTCTGTGTGTGTATGTGTGACTTTGTGAATGTGTGTATGAATGCAAAGAGCTTTAAGTGTATGTAACGACAGCTCGCCGCTGGGTTCAGGGTATCTCCTAATCGGGGACACCCGACTAGAGCCATCTTACTTGTTTTTTTTTTTTTGGTTATTTTATACTCCTATATTATTATTATTGTTAAGTGTCTGATTGTCTCAAGGGTGCAGTGCCGGCTAGCCAGTAATCTCATATAGGGGGGGGGTCTACCCATGCCCGTCGTCACCAACAATCACACAAAACCAAAAAGTCTAACGGTAACAACATAAACAAAACCAAACTTGCTACAAATATTAGCATTGGAACGGTAGCTTAGGTATATTGCCACAGCGCTTCCGCCCTACCTGTGTAGCATTTTGACTCGGCTCGCATTCGCAACGGACGTGTTTTTTTCTTGCTCCTCGAAATTATTAACTTTTCATTGTGTTAAACAAAGATTAACCTGTGCATTTATTGTTGTGACTGTGTGATACATCGGTTATGTAAAACACACAGTTGGACTTTAATTGGCAGTACTTAAATCAATTATTTAAAAAGAGTTTAAATACAACAACAATCTGTAGCGCATACATATTGGTTGACCTGTGCAATTGCATTGTTGCCTGCCTATTTTGTTTTAGCATTTTCGCTCTCATCATATTGTATTTTCTCTACTCGCGCTCTCAACGTTACTAATTACTCATCTCTTTCCCGCGCTCTAACTAACATTGTTGTTAGTGTTGGTCGGGGTCTTTTTTTTTTTTTTTTGGATTTCGCTCTTGTTTTGATACTGTTGTGTTTGTTTCGGTCGTCGCGCCCTAGTGTGCTTATCTTTATTTTTATACCTTTTATACTTAAAAAAAATGTATTCATTTTTTGTTTGTTTAAATTTATTGTTTTTATCCCTTAACAAAAAGAAAAATAAATAAATAATAATTATGTATGTCTGCCACAATAAAAATTGCCAGGTGCGAGCAAACGTTAAGATTGGTTTCGTTTGCTGCTGGCTGTGTGACAATGTGCCGCACGAAAAATGCGCTGGCCTAAATGGCCGCATTATCGACCTGATTGAGTCCAAGTGGACTTGGTCTGAAGTGGATTTGTGAATCCTGTAGGGATGTTGGGATTCATGAGGCAGACTAAGAAAGGCTTTGGAGATCTATTCGGACGGTTTAAAAAACTGTTCGATGGATTCACCATTTTGGATAATGAGTTCAAAGCAATGAAGGTTTTGAACGAATCTCCAAGGCGTAAAAAGGCCAATCTTAGACTGTCTATTGGCCCTAATGAACTTTCTGTCCTAATCCGAATCAAATGGTCAATCAACCAAGGCTATAGCTCCGCCAGTAGCTACTGTCGTGGCTCCTAATATGGCCCTTGTAGCTGTTCCACCAAAAAAAGCAAATCTTTGTTTCTAGGCTTGCCCCTTCTTCTACATCGGATGATGTCATGGCCTTTATTCTGGCCAAAGGTCAAGCAAATCTTACGGTGGAAAAATTAAAATTCGCATATTCTCGGGAAATTTCATCTTTCAAAATAAGTGTTTCGGCCGAACATTTCAGCAGTATTTGTTGTAAAGAATTCTGGGGGGATCACGTAATCATAAAAGAATACACTGCAAAAAAGAAAAATCGGCCCCAATTTCACTTCCCCCTACAGGTGTTGGTTTAAATGAACCTATTGTGGTCTCTGATGGCACAAAAACTAACATTCTCCCTCTCACTTGGCTATCAGAATGTAAGAGGTCTTTGTTGTAAATTTAGCAATATATACCTTGATAGTCTATCTTTTCCTTTTCATGTCATCGCCTTCTCTGAGACATGGTTAAGGCCTGACTGAAATACTGAAATTTTATCCAACAAATTCTCTATCTATAGAAAAGATCGCACTCCTTGTCGTGGTGGTGATGTGCTTATTGCAGTTGACGTTGATTTTTCTTCGGAGGTTGTAATAACAGACTTTTGTATAGATATAGAATTTGTTGCTGTCAAATTGTATATTCATGGTGTTTGCATTTTCATTACTTGTTCGTATATTCCTCCTTCTTCAGATAATTCTGTCAATTCTTTGCATTTCTCTGCTATACATTTTGTCTCCTCTATGCCCTCCGATCGTGATTTTCTTGTTGTTCTGGGTGATTTTAATATTGCCGGAAATAGTTGAATTTCTATGCCCGACTCTAGTGTGTTGACTTTCACGATCCAAAATGTTTTCTTGACAACTTATTTGGGTGTCATTGTGTCAAATCAATGATATCCCAAATTCTCTACATAAAATGCTTGATCTTATTTTTTTTTTGATCATTCCTTCGTATCTGTTTCCCGTATTGAGCTCATATCATGTCCTGAAGATCTTTATCACCCCACTTTAGAGGTGTTGATTGATTTACCTGCCCGGGTGCTAAGCATAGGCAGTAAACCTCGTTGGAGAGCTCGTCAGTTTTGGAAAACCGACTTTGCAAAACTAACTCAGCTCTTATCTCAGACTGACTGGTCTCGGCATGGATAGTGCAATCACGATTTTTTTTCCACTTTAAATAATTTATTTTATATATGTGTCCCGGTTTGTATGTCTAACAAACCTATGTGGTTTACACGGGAATTAATAAACTTAAAAAATATAAAGTCAAGGATGTATAGTAAGTTAAAAAAAACTGGCTCTCGATATCTGATTGCTCGATCCAATTTCTCTGTCCTAAATAACCAATGTTATAAGGATTACCTGAAAAGTTGTAGGTTATAGTTCCAGCGGGATCCAAGGCGGTTTTATATTTTCGTTAATGCGAAACATCAACACTACCATCAACCGTATTTTTCGAATAAACGACAGCAGACTCAGATCAGGCCATCGCCGATCTTTGCTAAATTTTTTCAAATGACTTACAGTTCTCAAGATTACCAATTGGATCTGCGTTGTCCTTATCACATAAATGACTCAAATTGCATTTTTGGACCTTTGATCACGGAAAGTTTACTACTAAGTGATCTAAGGGTCATGAAGCCTGTATTTTCATCGGGACCTGATGGAGGAGTGGAGTTATGTTCTTTTCATAACATTTGGAAAGAATCATTTATTATTCTTCTTCTTAAAAAAGGAAACAAGTCCAATATTCAGAACTATAGAGGTATTTATAAGTTGTGTGCTATTTCTAAAATTTTTGAGAAATTGATTTCTTCTCAGCTACAACATCTTTGTAGATCTATAATTTCACCCTGCCAGCATGGGTTTGTGATATTTAGATCTACTACCACCAACCTATCGGAATTCACGTCTTTTGTTATCAAGGGATTTCAAAATAAATTGCAAACAGATGTTATTTACACTGATTTCAGTAAGACTTTTGACTCCGTTAATCATTTGCTTTTACTGCATAAACTTCATCTGTTGGGATTTCCAACTAACCTAACTCTTTGGATCTCCATTTATTTAACTTTTAGAACTCAAAAAGTTTATTTTTTAAGGCTTTGTCTCTAAGCCTGTTAATGTCACCTCCGGAGTACCACAATGCAGTCACCTTCGTCCGTTGTTATTCACATTGTTCATAAATGACCTCCCCTCTGTGATAAGTCACTCTCGGGTGCTGATGTATACCGATGACGTAAAACTTTGCCTGACGTCTTTTAATTTTCTATCTGGTCAAAGGCTGCAATCTGATCTTGACAGTTTTCAAACCTGGTGTCAAGTAAATTTATTAAATCCTAATTGCAGTAAATGTAAATAAATGTCTTTTTATAGGCGAACGCCCTTCTTGAACAATTATTTTATTAAAAGTAAGCAACTTGATCGTATTGAATCGGTTGATGATTTGGGTATCATTTTAGATCTTAAGTTTGACAAGTATACTTCTTCTGCTGCTAATCGAGCCTTTGGTGTCCTGGGTTTCATAAGGCGTTGGTCGAAAGAATTTGACGATCCCTATCACTCTAAAACTCTTTATACTTCACTTGTCCGTTCAATTCTTGAGTATGGATCTTGTATTTGGTGTCCCCAATACAAGGTTCATCAGGATAGAATCGAATCCGTACAAAAACAATTTCTGGTCTTTCCCCTCCGGGGATATCACTGGAATTCTAATTCTCGCATGCCTTCTTATCTTTGTAGACTTTTACTAACAAATCTTCCTTCTCTTTCTGATCGTAGAACCATGCTTGGTGTAATCTTCTTACACAAATTAATTAACGGGCAAATTGATTCTTCCGAATTGATTAGCCAGAATTACTAGAAACTTTTTACCTCTTTCTCTTCAAACCTGTAATAGTAACTATGCTAACCATAGCCCATTTCGGATCTTATGTTATGATCTTATGTTCCAACTATAATAATCTTTTCCATATAATAAGTCATGCTACTTCCATACCTAGTATAAAAACTCTAGTGTTGTCATCTTTCTAATTGTTCGCGATTTCAATTGGGTGGGAGGTGGGTGGCATTTTGCATGGGTCCGCGCGTTAACAAGCCCTTGCTTGGTATCGTTGGGTCTGCATGCAGATTCCCGCTTCCAAATTTCCGCCTTCGTTGCTAAGCCCAAGGAGCTTCCAGCTGCGCCAATGCCGTTGCATAGCTAAAAAAAAACACTCTTTTCCCAGAACCACCTGCATGGGCAAGCTTGGCGCCTTGCTTTCCTTGCACGTCACACATTACCGTACCCAATATCTCACTTGACCATCCATGCCTGGCCAGTAAAACTTACGGCGCAAGGACTCCGAGGTCTTGGCGACACCACCATGCCCAGCCATCTTATCCACATGAGCCTTCTCTATAAGCTCGACTGTCAAAGAGTTGGATTTCGTCTTCGAAGCGAACGAATCCCATGTGCTTGGAAAGCAACTCTCTTTCAACTTAATATCCTCAGTCGGTTAGATGGGAGGTAGGTGGCATTTTGCATGGGTCCGCGCGTTAACAAGCCCTTGCTTGGTATCGTTGGGCCTGCATGCAGATTCCCGCTTCCAAATTTCCGCCTTCGTTGCTAAGCCCAAGGAGCTTCCAGCTGCGCCAATGCCGTTGCATAGCTAAAAAAAAAACACTCTTTTCCCAGACCCACCTGCATGGGCAAGCTTGGCGCCTTGCTTTCCTTGCACGTCACACATTACCGTACCCAATATCTCACTTGACCATCCATGCCTGGCCAGTAAAACTTACGGCGCAAGGACTCCGAGGTCTTGGCGACACCACCATGCCCAGCCATCTTATCCACATGAGCCTTCTCTATAAGCTCGACTGTCAAAGAGTTGGATTTCGTCTTCGAAGCGAACGAATCCCATGTGCTTGGAAAGCAACTCTCTTTCAACTTAATATCCAGCAATTTATCTCGATTCTGTCCCACCTGTTCGAGTAATAACTGATACTCGGCTGACTCGAACTCGGTGGTCGTAAAACCCAGCAGGCTTTCAGGATCGCTAACTACCGATTCGATACTGCGCGACAAAGTATCTGTCACCATGTTTTCGCTACCTTTATGATGTTCTATGCTGAAATCGTAGCCTTGTAGTTGCAATGACCAACAATTTAACCTACCGCTTAGGTATTTCATGGACATCAGCCATTTCAAGCTGGCATGGTTAGTGATGCACGTAAACGGCATACCCTCCACATACGGCGGGAAATTCCAGATAGCCAGGATAGCCACCAGCACTCCTTCTCAGTGACGGAATAATTACGTTGATGGTTATTCATCTTCGCTGAGAAGAAGGCATAAGGTCTTTCTTGTTGCTCGACATCCTTTTGGAACAACACAGCTCCTACACCAAACTGAAACGCATCATACTGAACGATGCAAGTGCCGTGGTCTTCAATCGATATATAAACTGCTTGAATAGCCCCCTTAGTCATCACAAACTTGCTGCTATCCTTTTTGAGCATTTCCGTACCAGCCTGCCGTACCCAAAAAAGAGCGGACTTCCTTACGAGAATGAGACACTTGGATTCTCTTGATGGCTATGACTCTGTCAGGGTCTATGCGAAGCATGCCATTTCCGAAAATAAATCCGAGGTATTTTAATGCTTTGAAGCAGAATTTGTATCTTTGCAATCCGATGGAGAGATTTGCTTCCCTTAAGCATTGGCCCACACGTCTCAAATACTTCATCAGGTCATCCAGGTACATAGATGTTGGACCTTAATTCGGTGTGTATAACGTTGTCCATCATCATATGTGTCTGATCGATTCTGGTCAGGATGCCTTCTATGCAGGGCAATGGATTGGCGTCTTTCACTGTCAAATTATAGAGCTTGCGAGCATCGAGGCAGAAACGGCTTATGCCCGGCCTTTGCAAAACGGTGGTGCGGTTACTCCACGGACTATTACTCTGCTCTATTGCTCCCAAACTCAACATCTTATCCACTTCGTCATCCATTACTTTCTGAATAGCTGGCGATAGCGGGTAGGGTCGGTATTTGAACGGCTGGGCTTCTTCGACCCAGTCGATGTTATGCCTTGCTCTGTCGGTCGTTCCCAACTCACTCTGTACGAGTCTATCTTCGTCCAGGTAGGGGCAGATGAAGAATGTTCCGTTCTTAGTTTGCTCTCCATACGTGATTGGGAGATCGCCCGATCGATAATCGATCAATCATCTCCTCCAGCTATTCGGACTATCGAAACGTATGGTTGTATTCTCACTCCCAGTTCTTCGACCAATGCCCGACTTCACTTTCCTTCCGGACTAACACTCGCTCCCGTATCCACGAGTCTTTTTACCAATATTATGGCAAACACGCGCTAGTTAAGTTTTTCACCTCATCTGACTGCTTCCATGGCTTGCTTCTTAACCAGGCGACGTCTGCGGAAACGGTCTCGTGCTTTCCTAATTTCCTTCCAATTGCTTAGCGCTAAATATTCTATTCCTTAGTTCTAAATATTTTCTTAATCGCTCTTCATGAGGTAAATGCTTAATTAAAGTTCTATCCTTATTTCTACAAATTTTTCCATTCATGCTAACGTATTTGTTTCACGATTTCGTCGAGTTCCGCGTCCAACTCGTTCACTACAGCTGGTCAACGGTATATATATCCATAGCATATTCATATCTCTCTAATTTTTAGTCGCATGGCATGAATATAATCCTCGGCCGCTTCTCCCGGTTGTTGCTCTCGTTGTAACAGCTCATGCATCCGGTCATGTTCGGATTGGCCAGCTATCAACTGTCGCTTGTCTCACATGCAGCCAATACCAATCCCGAGCCTTGCCTGATAAGAGGGTATGAAAGCCTCGCATTATTTCGTTCCATGGGCATCGGTATTGATGTTGGAGGAATTTTATGCGGAAAACAAATGCTTCGATCGAGCTCTGATTGCTGTTCCCGTCAAACGACACTCTCCATCTATCAATCTTCCAAGAACGTGTTTCGCCATGCTCGAGATTAGCGTAGCGGTGGTCCGGCGGTTCTACTTCGAAGCCTCTACAATCTTCCCCATATCTTGGACGTGAAAAATGGTTACACCAATCCCGAGTGGCCTGTTGGGACTGCCTACCCAGTCTTCCGTGCTACGCCGTACTGGCTTAGGTGGAGAGGTGGCCCTCCAAACATCTCTTTATGCACATTGCGCTTGAGTATGGGACGAAGACTCGACGGCGTGATATGCGCGGATGCATCGGTAGTTAAATCAAAGTTTGTTGAAAGTCTGGGTACATTAAGATGACATCTTCCGAAGCCAAAATATTTCTCATGCGCTCCAACGCGTTTGAGCGGTTGGGCTTCATTGAATTCTATCTGTGTTTTCTTTGACATATGTTTGCTGACGGTACCATTTTCACCTTTTAATATGACTGTTAGTGGGGTCACTATCGATTTCTCATCTTTCACAAAAACTCTGTAAGAACTTGCCAGACCAAGGAACGATCTGAGACTATATAAGTTTTTTGGCTCAATGTATTCCTGTAAGGCCCTGACTTTTTCTGGGTCGGTTTTTGCCCCGTTCTTGGTAACTACAAAGCCTAAGTATTCAACATTTCCCTAAAAAAATTTGGTTTTGTCTTGTGCAACCGTCATGTTGGCACTGCACAAGCGTTCCAATACTGCGTCAATATGCCACAATACGTCGTCAATGGCACTTCGAAAAATGCTTCCCGCATTCTTTAGGCCGAATGGTAAACAACAGAATTCGTATTTGCCACCGTTGACTGAGAACGGAGTGTTTTCTCTATCTTGTTTAGCAAGATAGATTTGGTGATATCCCGACTTTAAGTCGATGACAGTGAACAAATTGGCTTTTCCCAGGTTCGCTAGAATCATGGGAATATTCGGCATTGGGCATCGATCGGCGATAGTTCGCTCATTCAGTTTCCTAAAGTCAATTACCAGCCGTTTATTTTTGTTGCCGTCGGCGTCAGTTCCTCTTTCACCTACAACCCATGTTGGGCTGTTATATGGGGACCTGATGGTCGAATAATTCCATCTTTCAATAACTATTTGATTTCATTGTTAAAGAAATCTGATACATCCATAGGGTGTGGGTACAGCTTAGAATACACCGGTTCATTATCTTCTGTACGTATCATGGCGATGATTGACGTATTAAAGGGTAGCGGCTCGTTAGAGGTCGAAAACGCCTTATTCCTTTTCAGTATCATCTTTTTGAACTCTGCCTTTACAGACAGAGGTACCACAATGTCGTCTATATGTGTGAAGCTTACACTATCGCACTCGTGAAATTGTATCTGTTCCGATGCATTGCTGTAATTATGAACACTGTTTTGTAGGTCTAACGTCCCTCCTGCTTGCGTTAGCAGGTCAAAGCCTATGATGGCGTCAAAAGTACTGAGTGTATCCAGCAAAAATAAACAGGAAATTTGTTCAAAAATTTTCATGGAACACTTGTTTTGGATTTTACTGGAGCCATGTATGGAACTCACAGTAAAAGGCCTCTCGACAGGAATTACGCCTATTAGCTCCTCTCCGGGCTTCACGTAATTCTTTGCCGCCCCAGTATATATTAAAATATATATATTAAAAATATATATTAAAAAATTGACTAAGTTATTTTCGTCAGCGGAATCATTGTCATCGTCCAAATCTGCCACTGCAGCTGTTGCTGCGGCCGTATAATTCTGGTCTTCCTTTTCAGTGTTGTTCTGAGCAACATTATTTACTCGTTGGCGTCTTTGGCCAGATTGGTTCTGTCTTTTTTGGGCTTGTTTGCCACCGGTCTGATTTTGCGCATAGTTAGTAGGCTGCCTAAATTTTGAAGATGTATCTAAATCCATAGCCTCTGTAGGCGGGTTTTTATCTTCTTTGCCCTGTTGTTCTGGAGCATGCTCACTATTTGGTTGCTTCCATTGTTTTTTTAGTAAAATGAGGATTTTTTCCTGGCCTCGGTTTTCCTTAATATATTTTCCTTGTTTAGACCGATCCTGATTTTTGCTATATTCTACGGCCGGAGCTTTTTCCTCACTGGCCTTGGCATACGTAGCTGCAAACATGGTACGTTCGATACAAGCTTCAGCCTCCCTGGCCAGGGCTAGAGCGGATGGCAGGTCTTTCGGCTGGGCTGGGAAAATCACTGTTCTCAAAGACTTCTTAAGTCCTGAGATAAACGCGTGCAACGCGCTGCATCTTACTTCTTCGTTAAGTAACGAAGAGGCGTCAGCCTCATGGGTCATGACAATTTTATTCGTAACAAGGGTCAGTTTTCACTTTACCTCATCATAATACTGCATAAGGCTCAGATCGCCTTACCTGTATGTCCAGCGGTATGTCACATGAAACCCTAGCGTCGACCGAAACTCTCTGGTACACTTCAAATTGTGGAGCGGCTACGTGAAGATTATTGACATGTTGTTGCATTGTATTTAATTGTGTCTGAAATTCATGCCAAATTCTTTCATCTTGTTCAGCCAGGGCGCCTGCAAGTAGGGCCTGTACTTGGTTTAAGTCCATTTCTAATATTTCTTGAGCCTGCAGTGGGAAACCAATTTGATCTTCTAATATCGAACTGTCGTCACTTTCGTATTCTACTTTCACTTCTCTATACTGTTGTGACGCACTCATCAGCTTTATGCGATGACTTTTTAGTTAACACTTCACTTCTATTTGGGTTTGGCCGATTTTGCACAATCACCGAAAAGAAATTAACAAAATGCGTTTAAATTTTTTCTCACTTTCTTTTGCTACGTGTCGCGCAGCTCGTTTAGGAAAAATTTTAAAAATTTATTTTTATAACTCTACAATTTTCCTATTTTTTTTTATTTTTTTACTCACTCTTGCCACACGCAGCTCAAAAAACAATTTATGAAATATAATTTTGTATTTAATTTTTTTTTTTAATATTTTATATTCTTTTTTGGGCCCAAGATAACGTAGACTTATAACGTAACCTAGTAGGCCTCCGATCCACATACATATGTTCGAAATTCTCAGCACTTAATAACGAATTCCCTAACTTATATTTACCTATGTCAAAACTTATATGTACATATATTATATATACATATAAAATTATAAGTATATATAAATGTATACGGATGTATCAACAGCAGGAACCAATTTGTGTTTTTATGTACTTTTGTAAGTACGTGTTCATATGCATAAACTATTGCGAGCAATAACTATGCTATTACAACAACATAAATAAAACAACATAAAATGGCAAACTGAAGCAACTACGAGGACGCAAAAAAGGTGCGATTATCATTCACACTTGACGAAAATAGCTGACGTACGGATGTGAGTTAGGTGTTGGTTGATATTATTATTATTATTCGGCTTTTCACGCTGCGGTTCATCTCCATACCTTGCCGCATTTTACTTCTACAATCTACAGACGGATTGGTTCGTTTATAGTCAGGTACTGTATTGTCGTCACGGCTAGCATTGCGTTATTTTGTCGAATGTAAGCGCTTTCAATTCCAACTGTAGTTTACTTCTAGATTGCACATTTGAAGCAAAAACAAGTAGGATGGCTCTAGTCGGGCGTCCCCGACTAGGAGATTCCCTGAACCCAGCGGCGCAGCTCGTTACATACGTTTAAAGCTCTTTGCATTCATACACACATTTACAAAGTCACACATACACACACACACAAACGCACGAACTAACCTGGGCACTTTACACATCGGCTGTGCTTGGCCCCACTATGGAAAATAAATTCTTGAATAAGTTCTAAACTAAGAGTATTTTTTATTTATTATTTGTAAGGGGGTCTCACAACAGAGATTTTCAGTGGCACAGCGACCAAATTGCGGTCTTTTGTGCCAAGGGGCTCCCTATGGGGACAAGCGACGCCTCCCTTATGAAGGAGAGCAGATCCCTTGTCGCGGAATTGGAGTAACACATTCTCTGCATAGATACTTCCTTATACTGCAAATAATGGCTGGACAATCACGTAAAATGCATTGTTGTCTTGTCATACACTCTGCAGAGTCTACACTCTGTGTAAGGGGACAGGCGCATTTTATGGAGGTGATACTTGACTGTGTGATGTCCCGTGAAATAGGACACCAAGAGCTGTAGTTTCGCCCTTGAAAGAGTTTTGGTCTATCTACCTCTATGTAGGTTGACCAGCTCTTTAGCTTGTCGTAACCCAGGTCTTGTTGACCAGCAGATTCCCCTCTCCTTCGTTTACCATTCCTCTATCAACTCTTTGGCAGAGGCCCAGTTAAACCCACAAAAGGGTTCAGATCCAAGAAGAGGTGTTGCGGAACCAGCCCTAGCTAGGCCGTCCGCAACTTCATTGGCGGAAATTCCGGAATGCCCAGGGACCCAACAAAGAGTAACCCGGTTTCGATGCGAGAGGTGCTGGAGACAATTCCAGTAATCCGAAACCAGTCTCGAGGTAATCCTCCACGAGGAAAGAGCTTGAATGGCTGCGTGGCTATCTGAAATGATATTTATGGTGGCTCCTCTTATCCCGTTGTCAGAGCTAGAGCCACCAACTTTGTTAAAACATGTTCCCGTCAAGGATTCGCACACATATATAAATATTTCGAATTTTAGATACCTCCCCCATTCGCCCCCCATATAAAAAAAAACATTAAATACATAAAATATACAGATTTCAATGCTCTTGTTACGTCCTGAAATTTATCATAACGATCCTATATTTAGTTTAGAAGTTATTTAAGAATTAACTTTCAATAGTAAAGGCCAAGCGCAGCTGCATGAGCATATCTCAAAAACTATAAGAGCCAGAGCCATCAAGTTTTGATTAAGAGGCTGCAATAGGCAATATATAAATGTATTATAGTACAATAAAAATGCAGTAAAACAAATTTCATCCAAATCGGTTCAGAAACACAGAAGTTATTGAAGAAAATGTATTGGTATATTGGCAAGCCACGGTAGCAAGCGCAAAGTGCATACGTTTTCGGCATGCGTGTACACACATACATACATACATTTGTACTTGCATTTGTGTTTCTAATATCAGATTTGGACAGAAGCAATCAAAATGATGCTGTAGCTCGGTGGTAGGGATGTTGCCTGGCTCGCTATCAGATGTAGTGGCCGTATATGAATTGAAATTCATAGGCATAAATATTATTTTTTTCTTAAATTTAGTAGTAGACAACAGAACGTTTCAAAACGGTAGTTTTGAACAGTAGCTGTAAAACTGTAAAGTGCCATTAAAGCTCTAGTTTGAAGCTTTAGTTAGGTTAGCTTTTAAATGAGCTTTATAGTTATTACTTTGAGCTTAATGCTATCATATAAGTAACACATTGGCTTAAGATTATCTGCCCGTTTGTAAGCTTTTTAAAATATGATTAAGTGTCTAGAGGTCAGATCAGGCCATTGTTCCGTTAAGACCTGGCGCCTAAGCTTAGCTGTAGTGAGAGCAAGTAGTGCAGATGCATAAAAATGCTCAAAAACACAGCAACCGCGTGCAAAGCTGAGTGGAAGGCTTTCTTAATTTTAGTTTACTTGGAGTGATAGACTATAGTGGTCGCATATATTGCTCATCAAGATTTATATATTTAGAGGTGTGACACGTTACGATCACCACTCATATATACCTTTTGAAGAGATATATTGAGATAAATAATACTTATTTCGTCGTGGGATATATTTTAAATAATACACAGAGTCCGTCCAGTGGCCAGGTATGTGAACAGCAGTGAAAGTGATCTTGTGCTATATTTTACACTTATCCAATAGGGTGATTGGTTCAGTGCTAAGCTGTATAAGTTGAGATAGATCCGAGGAACATTAGAAGCCTTAAAACCAGACGACCTGAGCACTCCGTGTCTGCCTGGTCGAGTAGTGGTCGTGGCCAGGGGCGGCCACAGCCGTCGCTGTCGGATAAACTTGCGGATAAAAAAACACCCCGGCAGTCTTGACTTTAATTGAGTACTGAGCAAAAACCGATATCCCAAATCTTTAGTTAATTAAAAAGAAAATGAAAAAAAAAAAAAAGACAGGAAAGGAAAAGGGAAAATGAATAAACGTAATTAACCTTTGACTTAAACCCTGTGGCTGTCTCGAGCGATTCACTGGCGAGAGTTTTTACATGTATGTAAATATATATTTTCATTTAAACTAAACTTATCATAACTTAAAGCTATCCCGCGTAGTCCATGGTCTGGGGCAGCGACATCGACAGAATGCTGACTTCGTCCTCGGATCTCTGCCTCGGCTAGCTCGAGCAAGGAGACTACGACCAGGGTAGTGCAGCTACTTAATACCGCAGGATACCGCAGGTTTTTTCATCAGTGCCCCGTAGTTGTTGGCATAAAACGTACTGTTCAAGTAGACCTTATCCTCAAAAGTTAGCAGGTAGGTCACGGATATTTGTTGGTCGATCCCGTTACTATCTACGACGTTTATGGTTGCGTCATTGATAATAATCGACCACAGTAACCGAGTCAAAGTGGCCCGGTTGAGTGCTGCATTGCGCGACAGTTCCAGATACAAGTTGTTTAGCACAGGTTGACATCTGCAATCTTTTGCAGAAAGTAGTGCCCACTGTTGAATCGCACTCGCTGACAGCGAAGGTCTTCGTACCACACTCAGCGACCGTATTGCCTTCTTCGAAATCTAAAATTCAGCTATCATGCTGGACTGGATAAACATTAACTTTTTAGCAAACTAATTTTGGTTTTGGGAATTTAATAAGAAAGTACAATACATTTTCGTTCTGGAATGTTTTGATGCTAGCTACTTCTAGAATATCTGCTACACTGACATTCGTGAGATGTTCATTCGTTATTTCATTAACATCAATATCATCCAGAATTGTAGGGCTGATCAAGTTTATTTTTGACAAAGTTATTGCGAGTATTCAATTTTCTAAATCTGTTATTATTATTATATTTTTTGCCAAAATTGTACAAATGTTCCGATTCCAGACCGTCTATTTTTTGAATGCTGTTTAAGGAGTTTGTAATTTCGTTAAGCTTACTTTAAATTTTGGTGTTTATTTCTATCTGGTTATTTACTGAATTTACTAGCTGACCTTCCTTGAACTTAATTTGTTCCCCATCGTTAAAATCAGTAATTCCTGCTATTACCGTTAGTGCGGAAAAAATGTGAGGAGTGGTGTTGTTTACTTAATGCTGTCCTTATGGACAACCATCCCCCTAATAAGAACTGTCGTGCCCAGATCGGCCTCTATAACTTCTTCTGAGCATATCGGTGTCAATTTATTTCCAAGTCGTTTGTTTGTTTGTTTTTAACCAAACTTTGTCGCCAACCTGTTCTCTGTCCGAGTTTATTTGCCTCAACTTCTCGTCCTGACCTTTTTGAATTTTGTCGCTGATATGTGTTTCAAATTCTATTGGGACTGCATGGATGACTTCAATCGGTTTTTTATTTATGTATTCTATAGTTGGGAGTAGAATAAGGTCTATGGTATCGAGTATCTTCCAATCAATCTTCATATCTGAAATCTTTCGACTTGCCCATTTGAGGTGCTGTGCAAAGGAGGTGCATTGGAAATTTGAATTTCGAAATTGTTTTCAGTGGATCTAATGGTTTCAGAGTTGAGTGACTTCTCGTTGTCACAGTAGATGGTCTTCATTTTTGGAAATATGTGTATTAATTGAAGTATCGGTGCTTTGATATCTACGATCGATTAGAAACTTTATCGATGCATGTCAGAAAATTCTTTTTGTCTGTAGAAAAAACATCGATATGGAGAATTTCACCGGTATATGATGGGATGGGTGTTTTCCCTAAGACCTGTTTTTTTGGGTGCCGGTTGTATTTTGCCATGGAGCAAGTTTTGCAATTTGCAGCTATTTCTAATGCTAAATGGCTCATCTTGGGGAAAAAGTTGTCGCGAAGTACTTGTTTTATATTTGCTCAGTTTTATTGGTAATATCCACTACAAGATATTTGGTTTGCCTAAATGTGGTTGATGGATATGATTCAACTTATTTATGTGGAATGGAAGCCAATATTGGAAGTTCGCAGAATATCGCATTAACGACATCTGCTTTAACTATATCGTGATATGTTTGTAAAAGAGACTCGTGGTCTGAAAATTTTGAAAGAGTATGAGAGTTTTTAAAGATGGGAAGTCTGATTGTTCAATTACGATTTGGTTCCTTAAACAGTTGACCGGTTTGTCTGTTGTATCTATCGTATAAGTGAGGGATATATCACTATGAACAGCGGAAATATCTGAATCTGGCGAATCTTCTAAGGCGTTAACATGTTGTCGTAAAGCATCAGCAATGTAATTTTCCTCTTCTGGCTTATAAAAAACATTTGCTTTGTGTTCATCCACAAACGCTTTCCATCTTTTTAGCCTAGGGTTAGGGTTTTTCTCGGACTTAGGACTTGTTAAAGGTTGGTGGTCAGTAAAAATGTTTAATTTTCTGAGACCATACAGGACGCTAGTTTTTCGACAGCACGGCCCCTAAGCCATCTGTAGTTAAGTCAAAGGGTTGCCTAAAATCTGGGTGCGCAAGCATGACGTCCTCTGACTGTGGTATGTTTTTCTACTTTTCAAAAGCTTTTAAATGCTTTGTTGTGAAGTCGAGCTTGACCTTTTATGAGTGGTTGGCACCTATTTTGCCATTTTCACCCTTTAAGATGTCTGTTAAAGGTCTTGCGATCGTAGCAAATCCCTTAATGAAACATCTGTAGTAGCTTGATAATCCCAATAATGATCTGAGATTAAACAATGTAGAAGGGGGCTGAAAATCTTTAAAGGCCCGCACCTTTTCAGGTGAAGTAGTGATTCCGACCGTTGACACGACAAGTCCCAAGTTTTCCACGCTTTTTTTGAAAAACTTGGATTTTTCTTGAGACACTCTAATGCCTGCTTCATACAATGTTTTAAGGACTTTGTCAACATGGTCCTCTTTACTCGTGGAAAATATTATTACGTCGTCGACGAACATAAATACATAGCAAGTTTTCCCGTTTGTTCCCGCAGGACATCATCAATTGCCCGTTGGAATATGCTGGGGGAGTTTTTTGAGGACCAAAAGGAAGTCTGCAAAATTCATACTTCCCATTGTTTACCGAAAAAGCAGTCTTTTCTCGGTCTTTCTCCGCCAGTTCTATTTGGTGGAAACCTGATTTTAGGTCCAGAGTCGTGAAGTACTGGGCTTTTCCTATGTTTGACAGTATTGTTGTAATAGAAGGTATAGGGTATTTGTCGTCAATAGTCTGCTGGTTTAGTTTTCGAAAATCTATTACCAGTCTTTTCTTCCTGTGTCCCAACTCGTCGACCCCTTTTTTATCGACTACCCATATTGGGTTATTATAGGAAATTGTTTAACCTCTGCATTGACAAAATCTGCAACGCCCATTGGGTCAGGGTAAAGTTTTGAATAAACGGGCTCTCCATCAGTTCGTATGGTAGCTATCGTGTTAATGTTATAAGGCAGGGACTCGTTTGGGTTCGCGAAGGCCTTAGACCTTTGTTTGATCATTTTGTTAAAATCTTCCCTTACGATGTGCGGTACTTCCGCGTCGTCGATGTTTATGAAGTTCACATTTTGACACTTCGTAAACCAAATTGGTTCCGAACTGTGTTCGTGTTCAATTATGTTTTGTGTTAAGTCAATTTACACATAGACTTTTTGGTAGGTCGAGCCCAATGATACCGTCGAAATCATTTAGGCTGTGCAAGATGAAAAAATAGGACTTTGCATTAACAAGATGTATCAGACATTTTTGTTCGATTTTTGTATGCCCATGGATTGATTTTACCAGAAACGGGGTCTCGACTGGCACGAAGTGTGTCAGTCCTGGCAATGGTTTTATGTAATTCTTAGAAGCTCCCGTGTCTATTAATAATCTAATTAATCTGCTACTGTACGCGTGATATACGGTAGCAGGTACTTTCCCTAAAAAATTACAAGATTCATTATGACTTGTGCACCCTGGGTTCCTCTATGACTTTTTTGTTGTCTAAAGCGCGACGAAGAGTCTACTTACATCGGCTCCGGGCCCTGTTTCTGTTGTCTTTGGGTGCTTATTCTCTTCGAGCTATTTGACTCATTATTGTGCTGAGCCTGGTTTCTACTACCTGATTTTTAGTGTAATGAGGGTTTCTACCCTGACAACCCTGGCTGTTGTCTTTTTGTTGACCATTGTGCGAATTTCTCTGAGCGTTTCCTGACGAACTATTTTGCGGACCACTTGAGTTACCTTGTCGCCACCCCTGGCGTTGGCCATCGGGCTTTTGCGACTTGTCCTCAATATGCCTGGCATAATTCGCTGCGAACATATTCCTGTCATTGCTTACTTCAGCCTCTTGGGCCAACGCCAGGGCGGATGGCAGATCTCGCGGTTGAGCGGGAAACACTGCCTGTTTGAGGGGCTTTTTAAGCTCAGATACGAAAGTATGCAGCAGGTCGTCTCGGAACTTTGCGTTGAGGACTGTTGCGGCTGCTACGTAAGTTTTCTTTCAATTTCGTCGTAGTATTTTAGCAAAGGCTGTTGTTCGATAACACGAATCGGAGTTTTGTCTGTGTAAGTAAAATCTAAGCGGGCAATAATTGCGGTAAAATTTAACACCGTGTTAAATGTTGCAATTGCAGCCTGTCGCCAAGAGACGTAATTTTCTTGGTTGCCATCAAATTGTGGTATAGGATTTACAATGTCTAAGGATTCATTACAAATAACTTTCCCTATAATTTTAGCTGGTTCGTACACTACTATGTCTGGAGCATTTTCTGTTCTCTCGCTATGCATTTGTTCTTTTAATGATCTTAATTTTTCTTCAACATTTTTCTCTTAGTGCAGTAGTGCACCATTTACGGTAGACTCTATCAATTGAATAAGCTGTTCGTTATTCATATTGTTCACTGTTTGTTGTTTTTGATTTGTCGATAAATTTTAATTGTACCTCTGTAACAATTCCTTGTCACTAGCACTATCTGTACTAACTCTATTTCTCTACATGAACTCTTATGTAAGGACAACGAAACTTTTACACATGTTTTTTTTTTTGCATGGATTTGATTAACTTTATAATTTAATAAAAACAAGTAAGGTGGCTCTAGTCGGGTGTCCCCGACTAGGAGATATCCTAAATCCAGCGGCGAGCTGTCGTTACATGCATTTAATTAAGCTTCTCTGCATTCGACATTCGATACACGACAACATAGCCGCACTTAGTAAAATAAAATAACAAAATTAAATAATAGAAATTAATGCTTGCGCTCGCTGTTAATATTTGCAGGAAAATTTTAGTACGCCGTAAAATTCACAATTCTCGAAAAATTTTCACAAAATGGGAACTATATCTTTCAAATGTTGCTTGCAGTTGTTTTTGAGAGTGTGCATGCCGAATACCAATTTTCCCCATTTTGTTGCTCCAGAATATTTCAAATCGCCGATGTCCCAACATTAAGTTGATCTTGGACCCATAAGAATGTTAAGTTTAAAAAATAAATAAAAAGAAAAATGTAAATAAACAGTACAAAAACTCCGTTGACTCAGCGAGATTCGAACCCACGTCTGGTAGCCCAAAAGCCAAAATCTCTACCACCGAGCTACAGCAGCATTTTGATTGCCTCTGTAAAAAACTGAGCTTAGAAGCACACATGTACAAAAAGTGGATTGAGAATTCTTGTTTATAAGTACATATGTATGTAAGTATGTGTGCACACGCATGCAGAAAACGTCTGCGTTTGGCGTTTGCCACCACGTGGTTTACCAATATACAATTACATTTAATAACTTTTGTGTTTCACAACCGATCTTGATGAAATTAAAATGAAAAGGTTTTAATACATTCTTTTTGAACTACAGTACATTTATATATTGACGAACAGCCATCTAGAAAGAATTGTGGCTGTTCTTGCAATTACAAATATTTTTTTGTTAATGGGGGAAGATGGGGGGAGTTATCCAAACCGAAATATTCAAAATCTTCGTATTGCTTAGGAAAACATTTTAAACCATATATAAGAAGCAAAAAAGTCCAAGTTCAGCTCTCTAGCCCTTGTAGAATCTGAAATCGATGCGTTCATACAGGCAGACGGACGGACAGACGGGCAAGATCGACTCGGTTAGTGACGCTTTTTCCCCATTTTCAATGGCTTCAGTGTATCGGATTACTCGTTCACTGTGTAATATGTTACCCTCTTGACTCGGGGTGCCAAAGAATGCCGCGACCGTCATATGACCAACAGGCGTGAAGAGTTGAAGTAATCGCGGGCGGGAACCTATAATGCCTTAGCTCTTTCGGCGGTGGGGTGGGTGTTGCTACTTCATGTTGCTACTTCTTTCAGCTCCGATACATAACCTTATTTAAAGATCCCTACTGAAACTAAAAGCAGTAAATAGACTCTGCTTTACAATATAAAAGGGGCTCAAAACGATTATCCCCTCCAAAACAAACTACATGAAAATATAAGTTAATCGGGTATTGTATTCAATTATCGTTTCTTTGCGCTCGGCATCGCTGTTAAGGGCTGAGTCGTAGATGTTAATTGACTCATAGTGTCTATACCCAATACCCAACCTAGGATCTTTCTAATTAGATTAGAAAAATCCCCTTAAACACAACTGCTATATGTGTGTCCCAAGATTTATCAATACTAGTTATTCATAATTTCAAAATCATTCATAACAAAAATATATATATATATTTCCTATAATCATCTTTACGACAGTACATCTTTGGTTCTCTTAAGTTATGACAATTGAAATTACAGTGTTAATGAATTCAATAAGATCACAGCTGACCTGCACATACATACAGACATGCTCTTAGGCTATCCCATGCATATACATATGTACAAGTCCGCCTAAGCATAAGAAACATCAGCAAAATCAAATAAAAATAAAGAGAATAGTAAGGAGTTGGAACTGACTTACATGCAAACATCTCCAAGGTTAAAAGGAATTCCAGCGCTTTTTATGTTGCTTCATATGATTTCTGCTACCATTCCAATTTTGAACGAATCTCACGTCATTTGAATTCTGCATCTTCAGTTGTGGTCCTAATTATGCATAGGATTTATTTAAGTTAATAGCAAATTTGAATCACTTTTGATTTTCTTCTTGGTTCTCCTCTTATTATTATTATTTTTTTTAAATAATATAAAAAAATTTGATAATAAAAATTTGTGCACTATCACTATGAAAAACTAGAAATATAACTTTATTCCTGGATTTTTTCCAATGATGGTGATCTACCAGGGCTTGTGCTGTTGCACAAGCCCTGTAGCACTCTTGTGAGAGAGCTTACACTGGCTAGAGTTCTAATCAGCTGTCTCGGATAAAAAGCGCAAGTGCAAGCGTCATAAAGCTTTCACTTAAGCCTGAATAGTTTAATGTAACTTAATAAAGCTTTTGTCGCTTTTAGAGCGCAGGTGACACATTTGTCACAAATGATTTGCACAGAAAACTTTAATTGACCATTTGAACCATTACACCACCTGATAATCTATCAACGTTAGGAAGAAGATTAGCAGGAATCACTACTTCTCTGCCTTGCAGATCTCCTGTTAGGTAATAACAATTGCCAATTTTTTTCTTAATACGGCATTTAATGAATTGTGGTGCAAGCTTCGCGTTATAGTTTTGGGTATATTTGCTTAATGCAACATTTCTCCTGAATACCCCCTGCCCTTCTTTATATGAAATTTCCCTAGATCGAAGATTATACTGTTTACTGTTTCGTTCGTAAGCCTTTCGTATATTTGCTTGAATATCTTTTTTGAGTATCGCCAATTTATCAGACCTTACTAATGGCACAATAGAGCCTTTTAACAAAGACAAATCTTTTAATAGCATGTCGATCCCAAACAAGGCTTTGTACGGTGAGCAACCCAGTGACTGGTGTTTAGCGGACCTCAACGAACAAGAAATAGCTGACAAATGCAAATCCCATTCTGTTTGATCATGTCTTAGATAAGATCGGACAGCAGCTAATAAAGATCGATTTCCTCGTTCAGCAGCGTTACTTTGAGGCGAATACAACGCAGTGTAAACATGTTTAATACCTAATTCGGTTAGGAATGCATTAAAATCGTTTGCCTTGAATTGTGTTCCATTATCGCTTACGATTGTCTTAGGTATACCAAACCCGTGAAAGTTAGTTTTAAGCAGATACTCTTGAATGGCCGATGAAGTAATTTTTTTCAAGGGATGCAACCAATGGTATTTGCTAAAATGGTCCAATACTATAAGCAATCCGATATGACCATTTTTGCTGAGCGGATAAGGACCTAATATGTCAATATGTAATCGCTGAAATGGTATGTACTATGGGATATGAGTCCCCATGGGAGCACGAAGCGTCAGATTGCGAGCTTTTGTGGCTTTACGTATATCATTGGCGAATGTACGTTCTCACATCAGTCGCTAAACCAGGCCAAAACAAATTTCGGCGAAGTCGCTCTATAGTTTTCTGTTTTCCACCATGCGCTGAGATAGCACAATCGTGAGCTTGCTTTACAACACAGAAATGACGTTTGGCAATATTGAGCGTCAAGTTGGCTTTCCTAAATTCTTCGGCTAAACGAACAAGAACGGCTAAGTGGCAATGGAAATCTTCGGAAACGATACAAAGATCGTCCAGATATCCAAAAACACAGTGTCTTAAATCCGGTGGGATAATGTATAGTTTCAATCCATTAAGCGGCACATGGTCGAGGGGGCATTACACAATCCAAAGGGCATGACTTTAAATTGGTACAATGGCCTCCCTGGCACGGTGCATGCGGTTAATGGCTTTGCTTCTAACGATAGCTCGATCTGCCAATAAAAGATGGCGTCAATGCTAGGCAGCGGATATGCATCCTTTTTGGTTGCAGCATTTTACTTTCTGGCATCTAAACACAATCTAACTTTGTTAGGCGCTTGTAGAGGGTTCTATCACATCGAGAGCTAACATACGATCAATTTCAGCGAACAGTAATTTTTCTACTGCCGGACTGACAGGATAAAATCGCTGTTTCACTAGCCTTGTTCTATCAATTTCTATGTGATGCTGAATAACTCCTGTACGACCTAAACCATTCAAGCAATTTGGGAATTGTTGTTTAACTACATCAAGCTGTTGCTGCTGAACTGTAGTCAAAGGATACAATACCGAGGCCTCTTCCTCAGTAACGCAAGAATCAATCTCAACCTAACTTATAATATTGTGAGCAAGACCGAATTCTTTCCAGAAATCAATTCCAAGGATCAATCGTTGCTTGATTGCAGGAGTTATGTATAATCTTAAGACTCTTTGTTTATTTTTATGCGTCACTAATACTTTCAGCACTCCTGTTACATTAATCTCGGCTCCATTTGCTATTCGGACATGTGACTTACTGGTCTTAAGCTCTGGGAACTTATAGAATTGCTCGGCACCTGTATCTAAAAGGCCCAGTTCCTTATAATCTAAAAAAGACACTTCAGCATAACTACGCATGTCGTGATTATTGCTGAAAGCTGCATCTACTAATAAACGATGATTTTTCTTTCGTTCCTTATGATAAGTTCGAATTCGTTTGGAATTTCTTTTAATTCTATCATCCAATGACGTTTCATGAAATATTTTATTCCTAATTTCGTTATAATTACTAAGACGATCCTGATAAGAATGAAAAGGAGAAACTAACTTAGTACATTTTTCTTTCGACTCCTTTTGCAGAACCAAAGTTGTTTCTGCCTCCGCAGCTGCAGGTGCTGCAGGATTATTTATTATTTTGGGAGCACCCGAGTAGTCTTGGATGCACCCTTCATTCGGTTTTCCGACTGTCTATCGATGAATATTTTACATTGCGGTTTATACACGTTAAGTGCACCACACACATAGCAAAATATGCGTCTTTCTGCCAGGCAATTTTCCCAATAATGGCCTTCTGCATCGCAGTTCCAACAACAAAGCTTTGTTTGTGACTTGCGAATAACAGCAACTTCATGGTCAGAGACAGCTTCTTCTATCTCATCAGAATTATTCTCCTCCAATAAGTTTACCTGACGCTGATAACCTTTTAGTTTCGATGTGGCTTCGGACCGATGGCTATATTCTTGACGAATCAATTCCTGCATTTGCACTAGTCGTCGTAGATGACTTACAGTGTGCACAGGCTGATACAAAAGTTGATGACAAATGTCTGGTAATAAATTATTTGTCAGAATTTCTAAAAATTCTTCTGCCTTGACATTTACTGACCCTCTATTAGCGTAGCCACCGCCTCGTAGAATGAGCTATAACATTCACCTGGTTTTTGCTTTCTCGAACGTATCTGTTCCTTTTTTCGATACTCGGACCTGTAATCCTTGTATTGCTGTCTAAAGGACTCACAAAAATCTGCCCAAATTATTTGGTCCACTTGTTTCTGATACCTCCAGAACCAATCTCCGGCCTTACCAACAAAAAGGACGTGTAGGTTTTTTCAAAGGGCAGTGAAATCGCTACCGAGTGTTTCGTCAGTCAAAGATTTCACTCTATACACGATTTCTTCTGAACCATAAAACTGCAAATTCCATTTTTGCATTCGGTCGGCTACCTTTCCTGGCGTTATTACTGCGCTCCTAATAGATGGTACTCGATAACTTGGTACTGGTGCGGCTGGATCGGACCTGGGTGTATGGTTAGCTTTAGAATTCAAGTTCAGATTGGACAGGACTAATTGACATTTGGCTGAGCGTTATAGTTGTTGTAATTTGGCCGATTCGATGGTATATCCCTCCTTCTACGTGCAGAAGCAACATTACTAGGGTTAGTGCTGTTGCTGTTGTCTAAGTTTAATAGGGAGACACTTTCATTTCGAAGACCTGCAGCAGTTAAATTCCGTGTAATCGGACGGTGATTAATCTGTGCAGCCCGTGAGCGATTGTCTCGGCTTTGACGAGGTGAACAATTCCCTGCAACTCTCTTTACAGCTGGCACTTCCACTACTTGCGAACAATTGGGACATTTTGGGTTTTCTGGCAACCAATTATCCAGACATGTTTTGTGAAAAACATGATTACAGCAAGTGATTAAGCAGGTCTCAGTATGAGTCATGTGCTGTGTGCATATGATGCAATTATTTGTCTCCACATTGGCAGAATTTTCGTTATCTCCGGATGCTTCTGGCGGACTATGTTGTAAAAGCATTTTGTTTATTTTATGTGTACGTATTTGTTTGCATAAACTATATCGTGGGACGATGGATGGGGAACTTAGCTATATAGCAATTGATATACCCTTGAAGCTAATACCAGCGAAATAAGCAATCATCTAAAAGTAAAACAGTTAATTTGGGTTATTGTAACTACAAACAATTTGGGTCTTATCTGTCTGCTATCTTTCAACATCCTGATAGAATTTCGGTACAGAATCGCAAAGGCAGCAATATCTTTCTAATCCAGAGTAAACTAGTAGTACATCTCACTAGATGCAGAACATGTGAACGTAAAATGTAATTTTATTTTGTTTTTGGATTCTATTAGTTTTATTGAAATATTGCAACAAAAGGCTAAAATCGCGCTAAGTGCCAGAGTATTCGATCTGAGTGTAATGCATAAGTATTCCAGCTTAGGTATTACTAGTATTTGTAGGCTGACCAAGCAGACTAATGTAAACAGATCTACTAACAAAAATCGAAATACAAATGAGCAAGAATTGTATAAAAGTGACCTGATGTTTATTGCTCCTTTTTATTGTTTTAAGTTTGTTGCTATACTTTTGGGTTTTTAAAAATTTTATCTTATCTTGGTAGTTGAAAATTCACATACAAGCATCCAAAAGCAGATATGCGCAACAATTAAGCCAAATGATTACAACGCAATATACAATTCGGTGAGTGCGGCAACCAACTTCTAAACAAATTTCTGGTTGAGAATTTCAAATCAATCTTCCTCGGGAAGACAGTTGCCCCACGTGTTGGGCGCCAAAATTATGTAACTCTCTTGACTCGGGGTGCCAAAGAATGCGGGAACCTATAATGCATTAGCTTTTTCGGCGGTGGTGTGGGTTGTTGCTACTTCCTTCAGCTGCGATACATAACCTTATTTAAGGATCCTACTGAAACTAAAAGCAGTAAATAGACACTGCTATACAATATAAAAGGGGCTCAAAACGACTATCCCCTCCAAAACAAACTACATGAAAATACAAGTTAATCGGGTATTGTATTCAATTATCGTTTCTTTGCGCTCGGCATCGCTGTTAAGGGCTGAGTCGTATATGTTAATTGACACATAGTGTCTATACCCACTACCCAACCTAAGATCTTTCTAATTAGATTATAATATCTTTAGCTACAGACTTGAAATTTAAAATGTATACTCGAGTATACCCTCGTCAGATAAAGTGTTACGGATTTCGGGGTGCGTCCACTGACGGACATTGCACAAACCCAATATACTAGTTTCAGTTCGTGAACGAGTGTAATAAAAGGTTTTGCAAATGTGAAATTAGATTTCCTAATATTGATTGTGAGACTGGCTTTGCGTAGACACAAGTCAATTCCTTGTAACTGCATCAGGTGTGACTCGAAATCGTCGTACAAAACTAAAAGGTCGTGTAAATGTACGAAAACATGAGTACGTAGATGATAACACGATCCATTAAATAACATAAAGTTTGAGCCGCATTACAAAAACTGAACGGCATCATTTTATAATGATATAATAACCTGTTTGGAATTGTAAATGACGTATATTGACGTGATTGCTCGCCAGGGAAATTTGTCAATATTCATGCTTCTCATCTAAGTCAGTGACATATCGAGCTGATGGCAAGCGACTCCAGATTCCATCGATTTGCGGCAAGGGATATGCATCGCATCTGGTAACCCTATTAAATTCTACCATCTGTACTTTTCACATTTCTTCACCAAAACGCAATTACTACTTCAATGTCTAGCCGATTCCTCTATGACGTCAAGAGCAAGCATGTTGTCAACCTCAGCAAACATGATTTTTTCAATGGTAGGCGAGACTGGCAAATGATGTTTTATGGGAATAGAAACAGAAAAAAGTTGGATTGGTAAACAATGTAAATTCAAAATTTTATTTTTTTACACTGTATTATTATTATTATTATTTGTAAGAGAGTTTCACAACAGAGATTTTAGTGGCACAGCAACCGAAGAGCGGTCTTTTATGGATTTCCGAATTTCAGATTTATGCTGGAGAAACAAATTCTCTGCATAGATACTACCTCCTACTTGCAAATAATGGCTGGTCAATGCTAGCTGCCAGTCAATGCTGCTTCGGCCTCTGTTTGCTTGCGCTCGAGGTCCAGCAGCGGACCACTCCCCTTGCGAGACCAGCACCTCTGATAGATGAGGCGACTACGACCTGCCTTGATTGCGAAGCTGCCTCACAAGTAACCTGTTCACAGGTCGAACCGGCTCAGCAGCCTAGCTAGTGGAGGGACCCGAACCAGGTTCCGGGTTTGTTGTTGGGGCAGCAACAGCCGGAACTTCGACTGTAGCTGGAGCGTCTCTTCTAGAGGGACCGTCGCTTCTCTTTTCCTTAAGTGCCGTGTTCTTAAGGATAAATCTGGTCCTGCCAACACAGTACCAGGCTTTTCCGCCACACTTAATCTGCGACTGCATCGACAAGTCATCCATCATTATGGCTAAGAGTAGCATGGCGCCACTCGTGGTCCGCTGCACTACCCTCCATTGGCTGGTACTGAAGTCGTTCTGGGCACCTATGTGCGCCAGAACCGTCTCGTTGGGTAGCTAAAGGCTGTAAGCGAAGTAACCTCGGATGAGGTGCGCCCGGGGAACTGGCTTTCCTCCAACAGCTCAATTTCGAGCGAACTGCCGGCCTTTATATGGTTGAAGTTCGCCCTGACCCACTCGCCTGCGTTGTTGTTTCATTCTCGGAACAACACCTTCGAACTTTGGCTTCACACCTGGCGTCACACACGTCAGGGTGGACAGTAAGATCGCCACCATTAGCGTTGCCATTTGCTCTGCTGCCAGATGTGACGCTCTATCAATCGGGATGAAACCGAGCTTGACACCGCTCGCCATCCGACTGTACGATGGCGCTGTTGACTCTGAATTAGTATTTTTCGGTTTCTTTGACAAACCGAGCTCCAGAGACTTTTCGTCTGAGCGACCCCTTTTGACCTTGGCGTCAGCCGGGTCACCTTTGCAGCTTTCAGAGCTTCTTCTCTGGGAAGCCTTTTGGCGATAGCTGCCTTGAACAGCTTCTTTCGCGATTTGTCATTTTGATAAAGGCGATCTTAGGGTCTAAATGTAGACGTGCTACCTGAGTGCCTGCATCCGTCAGACCGCATCTCTGAGAAATTTAGCTGGATGCGTCGTCAAGATCGGTGAGTGTAAAATCTGAGTCCGATTTAGAGATCAATGCGACGATACAGTGGCACACTCCAACTCTTTATCCACGAAAGTTGGTGGTCTTTCCGGAACATCTTTGGTGACCAACGTCACCGCTTGGGAGGATGGAGGCCAGCAGCCCTACAGCAGCGGTGCCAGAAATGTTCTTAACCGTGCAGGTTGAAGCCTGGGGTGATGCTATTTGAGCCGCATCAGACTCGTTATTTTTTTAAATATTTTGGTTCATTTTGAATCCCACGAGTGAACGGGAAGAGTATGTTCGCACTTCTAATAGTGTGTGCAGATTCGGCGCGTATTATTCAGGTAATAATTACACGTTAGACCCCTAGCTGACTCGGCTAGTGATGCTGATAATGAATATATATACTTGAAGGGATCGGGGATGCCTCCTTCTGTCTGATACATACATTTGCACAAAACCATTATACCCTTTTTACCCATTTTCAATGAGTTCAATGTATATCAAGTAAGCTCTAATCGGGAATCCCAACCAGGAGATACCCTGAACCCAGCGGCGACCTGTCGTTACATGCATTTAATTAAACCACTTTGCATTAATAAATATAATACCACAGCCGCGCTTAGTAAAAAAAAAAAAAAATGCATTATAATACAAATTAATGCTTGCGCTCGCTTTAAATATTTGCAGGAAAATTTTAGTATGCCGTAGTTGTGAAATTACTCGAAAATTTGCACAAAAAAGGATCTCTATCTTTCAAATGTTGGTTGCCGTTGACCTGCGAAAGCTTTTTTGAGAGTGTGCATGCCAAATACCAATTTTCGCCATTTTGTTGCTCCAGAATATTTCAAATCGCCGATGTCCCAGCATTAAGTTGATCTTGAACCCATTAGAATGTTAAGTTTAAAAAATAAATAAAAAGCCAGTAGCTCAAGGAGGCGGCGACAAAGGCGCTCGCAAGCCCATAGATGCAGAAGCGCAGATAATGGCGCAGCACGAAGCTCACAATCGGATACTTGGGGTACTCAACGATGCCACCAGCGAGCAACAGGGTGATACACACGCCCAGGACGTTGAGCTTGTAAGTTTCGCGCGTGAGGTGCACACATCGTCCTAGAAGTAGCGCAGAAAGACAACAAACTGATACACCGAGAAGGCGCCGACGACGTGCGCCTGGAACACCTGACGCGTAAGATAGTTCCAGTCGATTGGCGCACTTGAACTGACAGCCGTTGCTTGTGTGTTGTGTTGTGCTGCTGCTGAAGGTGCGGCTGCTATCCTGCATTGGTCGCCAATGACGATGTATTCGTGGTCAATGTAATCGGGAAGCTGCTGTTCGAGCTGCTTAAATTGCTTATCTAAGCGTTTATCAAAAAGAACGCTCGCCGTTTCGTCTGATTGCTGCAGAAATTTTGTTGAAAAATGATAAATCTGGTCCTGCCAAAACAGTACCGGCCTTTTCCGCGCACTTAGTCAGCGACTGTAGTGACGCTTTATCCAACATGATGGGTAGGCGCATGGCGCCACAAGTGGTCCGCTGCATTAACTGCCGGTGCTGAAGTCGTTCTGGGCACCTATGTGAGCCAGAACCGACTCGTGGGGCAGCTTCATGCCGTTGGCGAAGTAACCTCGGATGACGTAAGCCCGGGGGAACTGACTTTCCTCCAACAGCTCAACTTCGAGCGAATTGCAGGTCTTGTGGCTGAAGTTCGCCCTCACCCACTTGGCTGCGTTGTTGTCGTAGCAGACGAGCATGAGCCACTTCGTTCTCGGAACAACACCCTCGAACTTTGGCTTCACACCTGGCGTCACACACGACAGGGTGGTCGATGGGATCGCCACGTTTAGCGTTGCAAATTGCTCCGCTGTCAGATGGGATGATCTGTCAGTCACGATGAAACCGAGCTTGACACCGCTCGCCATCCGACTGTGTGACGTCAGGGTTCGAATAAGAGACCAACCCCACTAACGGCCCTGCCGGGACAAACCTTTTCTCGACGAGAAAGTGGCACCAACTCTTATCCCAGGGGACCAACATCACCGCTTGGAAGGATGGAGAACGACAACCCACAGCTGCGGTGCCAGAAATAGGCTCAACCGTGCAGGTTAAAGCCTGGGGTGATGCTCTTTGAGCCGCCTTCACTCTTCATGTCTCTTAGCAGAGATATGACCATGACCTGCTTCCAGGCACCCTCACGAGGATAGTATAATCGCACTTTTGACAGTGTAATCTGCACACACACGACGGGTTTTATTCAAGTAATAATTAGACATTAGTCCCCTTTCACACTAGTTAGCTGACGGCCCATTTGTGCATTTAGGGACATCGATTTTTACGATTGCGTAATATGTATTCCAAATATGGTGACTCTAGCTAAAAACTATGTTTTTGGGGCCGTTTGGGAGTGTTCTTTTGAACGTGACCGATATGTCAGGGGCGCAATCTTTGAAGAGAATTTCTTAGGCTTTGAAATGACTATGAGATATTTGACATCGCCAGACAAGGTTGGGAGCAACACAAACCGTACCAGCAACGAAGAGGTGTTCGACGAGCAGACTCTCACCAACGAAGTGTCAGAGGCAGATCTGACGCTCTCGGAGGGTGAGCCGGAAATTTGAGATGTGCACCAGCGTGGCACAGATGAACCTGTACCATGCGAAGGCTGCTTCGGCTGTCATTGGCAGGTTGGATACCACGCTAGGCCTGGGGCTGGTGATCATCCAAGAGCCTTCCTTGTATGTTGATTAAGAAAAATATATATTTTCTCTGTCTTTCCAAATTTCTTACCAAAGATGTGGTAGCAATGCTCTTCACTGCCGACACAGACCCCCGCAAACAGCTGGTGCTCGCATCAGCGTCCTTTCCGTTAGATGAAGCAGCAGCACCGCCCGCCGAGGTGCAATCTCTGGTGGAGTACTGCCGCAGCAAGAGACTGCCACTGCTGCTGGGAGGCGCCGCCAACGTACACAACACAGTTTGGGACAGCAAAGACGACAATATCAGGTCCTGTTAAGCAGTATTCCTTAAATAGCAGGTGCTGGAATCGTTCTGGGCACCATTGTCCGCCAGAATCGTCTCGTTGGGTAGCTACAGGCTATTGGCGAAGTATTAACGGATGAGGTGAGCCCGGGCGGACTGACTTCTCTTCAACAGCTCAACTTCGAGCTCACCCACTCCGCGTTGTTGTTGTAGCAGACGAGCATGAGCCAATCCATTCTCGGATCAACACCCTCGAACTCTGGCTTCACACATGGCGTCACACACGTCATGGTGGACGATATGATCGCCGTCTTTAGCCGCGACGAAACCGAGCTTGACACCGCTTGCTATCCAACTGTACGATTGCGCTGTCGACACTGAATGTGTATTTTTCGGTTTCTTTGACAAACCGAGCTGCGGAGACTTCGTCAGAGCAGCTGCTCTGGGGAGCCCTTTGGCGATAGCTGCCTTGAACAGCTTCTATTCGCGGTTTGTCATCTTAATGAAGATGACCTCAGGGTCTAAATGTAGACTTGCTACCTGAGTGCCTGCATCCGTCAGACCGGATCTCTAAGAGATCTCACTGGATGATCGGTGAGTGTGACGTCAGAGTCCAATTCAGAGATCAATGCCTCTATCGGACCCTGCCGGAACAAACATTTTCGCGACGAGAAAGTGGCACACTCCAACGCTTTATCCAAGGAAGTTGGTGGTCTTTCCGGATCCTCGCCTTGGTGACCAGCATCACCGCTTGGAAGGAGGCCGGCAGCCCTACAGCTGCGGTGCCAGAAATGGGCTCAACCGTGCAGGTTGAAGCCTGGGGTGATGCTATTTGAGCCGCATCAGACTCATTATTTATATTAATATTTTGGTTCATTTTGAATCCCACGAGTGAACGGGAAGGAGAGTTCGCCCGATACATAGTGCGAGGTCGAAAAATAAAACTGGAGGGCGACAGGTATCCAGAGTCCGCATACTAACGGCCGAGCACCCCCTCGGTCATGAATTCTTCGGCATATGCTGTTCCACCTTGGATTGGGGTAATTTTCTGAAGAGTTGTCTTCTCATTGCCCGACTACCATTAGTCAGCACCCTTGGCAGAGTCATGACCATACCAAGGCTCTGCTTCTAGCCCCCCTCACGAGGAGAGTATAGTTGAACTTCTAACAGTGTGTGTAGATACGACGCGTACAATTCAAGTAATAATTACACGTTAGTCCCCATGCACACCAAATAGCTGATGGCCACCATAGGATCATACTATTCGACATTAAGAAAGGCACAACGATCAGAAAGAATATCTGGAATCCTAAAAGAGCAGACTGGCAACTCTATAAGTCCACTCTAGGATTAAATCTGATTAGACTAGATGAACTAAGGAAAGTAAGATCAGCCGTAGAGTTGAACTTCTTACGGAAGGTCTTAACGAGATGGTTGAGTAAGAGACTAGATAGGCTTAGAGCAGAAGTCTGATGACTGTTTAATGCAGCAAAGAGGATCAGTGAAAAATGGGATATATATACTGCAAAACTTACAGAGTACAACAAAGAGATAGCACAACAAAGAGGTAGCGAACGATCCCATTTCCGTAGTAACAGCAGGCACCACCTGCTACTAAAATTTTTAAAGCTATTTGTAAAGACTGGGGCATCTCAGAGCTCTGCCTGCAAAAACAGTTGAGTCCTTAACGGAAAATAAAGAGGAGAAGGTGCCACTACAACTGCAAAGCTTACAGAGTACAAAGAGATACGGAATAGCAAACGATCCCATTTTCGTAACTTCTGCAGTAATATAAAGCTGGCACCACCTGCAACTAAAATTTTCTATTCCATTTCTACATCTTAAAAAATAGAAAATAGATGGCTCTGTAACGGACCACTTCGGTTATGTAGGAGTAGCACCTCTGTTTTCTATATGGTTAAGGCCGTGCTCAGGGCAAGTGGGGTGGGTTGTTGGTCCTACGTCCAAGCTCTACATTCGTTACGAGAATAAATTTGTAGACAGAATCTGAAGGAAGCCAAAATCAAGGCAAAGATGAGTGCTTTGATTGAGGACCCTAGATAGAAGTGGTCCTCTACTATACCCTTCCAATCTGTGGAATCAACCAGAAGCCGACCCTACGCTAAACATGTTTAGGGAGTGAGTTACCTTATAGTGCCCAAAAAAAGTAATTAGTTAATTAATTCATTCATTTTATTTTATGTGTCACTTCAACGCGGCTTTCATTGGTTCTTACGATCGACGTTAAACGTAAAAATTTGGATTTTGGCACAGCTGAGGGCTATTATTAATAATAAACAGTAACAAAATATTGTTAATAGTAATTGGACTCTCTGATAGTTTGGTTAATCCATTTCATGGCTCCACGCGTCTTTCATTTCATGTACTACTCTTGTTGCACCAATACCTTAATTTTCTACAATATCGGCTGTGCCGTACTCACATTTTAATTATTGTGCCTCGTGGTCAGCAGGCCTGTTGACGGTGATGATGACTGTTGAAGGTTAAAGATAAGATGAGACGGACATGGCTAATTTAACTCAGTTCGTCGTGCTGATCAAGAATATATAAACTTTATAGGGTCGGAGATGCTTCCTTCTGCCTGTTATACCATTATACCCTTTTTACCCATTGTCAAAGGGTTCAGGGTATTAACATCAATCTAAAACTTTTTCCTTATATAACAATTAAGCAACGAATCGGAATTGCATTTGACATTTTTCCAGCGAGGAGTTTTCTCAAAGCGGACTCGCTCCTACAGTTGCTAACGCTGACAAGGCACACTGAATGCTTGCGACGAGCGGCTGGCGCATGCGATTAGGGCTCGTGAATTAAAATTTGCTGGGCTACGTAATGCAGTTTAGGGCAACGTGGTGAAGGCTTACATAATTAACATCGAGGCTATATGCTACCTTGTCTTTGCTGTCGCTTGCGCTCCGCGCAGCGCCTCGGCGGGAAGCGCTTGGCTCGTGGCTTGAATATTTCACCAGGGGTTTGCGTTAATTTCGATTTGGACACGGAGGCAATAACCTTGTGTTAAAAGAAAAAGAACTGCTTATAAAAGCAATCTACACTGGCGCACACAAGCTTACCTTGCATAAGTACAAGTACAAGTAAAATATTGTATTTTAATTGTTTAACATAGTCTTTTCTCTTCCCTTTTCAATTGTCCAATTCTGCGTCTGGACGCTTTCGCGGTTGCAAAAAAAAGAAATTGACATTTTCAGCTTAACAGTGATAGTGTTGCCAACTATGAACTGATCTAATACGTGACGTTAGCGCCACTGTTATAGGGTTGCTTTTCGAATTATAGTGCCAATTTTTTAGAACGAAATGAGCGTACCCTTACATTACAGGTTTTATCTTTGATTACTAACCTAAGAAAGAAGCTGAAAAATAACAAGGGGTACAAACTCGGATCCGTGGCTTACCAAATGTCTTTGGCATGCAATTTCCCCAGCTCTTTTGCCATTTAAATCTGCTTGATACGCGCTTTTGTTCCTACTGTGGCTAATTTTGCATAGAAATTGGCAGACAAATTGCTTAAAGTGAAATTACGTTTGATCACTTCCTGGCCAATCTCAAACGATTGAGGTCGAGTGCGTAAATCGTATGTCCGTTGGTTTTTCTCGTGTGCTTTTTGTAAATTCTTTCCAATATAAGCACGGATTTTAACGAAATCGTCTGACTTTGCCAACAATTCAGTTCCAGCGTTGAGTAAATTTAGATTACGCCATAATTTATAGTATCTGCCATGAGTTATCAAATTTTAGCCAAATACTACAAAATAAGGAGACAATCCGATTAACTGATGAATCGAGTTACGTAACGATGAGTTTATGTTGGGTAGATAAAGATTCCATTTACGCTCATCAGTCCGAACATAGGCTCTTAAAGCGGCGTTTTTTTACCTATTTACCCTTTCAGCGGCGTTTGACTGCGGCGCATAGGCGCCAGTGCATGCATTTTGGATGCCGCATGGCTTTTAAACTGAGTGCCATTATCATTAACTATTGTTTCTGGTAGTCCAAAGCAACTGAAAAGTTCACGAGAACTTTTTTACTGACTTTAGAAACGTGAATTTCGAAAAATGGTCGATTACGATGAATATGCCTATGTTGTTTCGTTTTGTCCTTGGCAAAGCACCTATAAAATCTATATATAATCTCTGGAACGGCCCGTCCCCGGCCCAACTTTTTATTGAATTGCCCATGGGAGGTCTGAGATTACATGTAGGGTGTTTCGAGCTTTTACATAGCTCACCATAGCTATGTAATCTCGCAAATCAACCACCATTTTTGGCCAATGACGTTAAAGCCGTTCAAGGCATTTGGCAACACCACCCTGCGCAGACGAGAACTAGTAGTGAGCTGAATTAATAACCGATTTTCGTAACGCTTCAGGCACTAACAACTTTCAACAATCTTGACTTACGCGATTTTCGGCAAAAGGGCTACGACGATAGATATAATCGTCTACCACACAAAAATCAGGCTATTTAGCCGCTAAAAAAGTGTTTCAAGTGCTGTATTCTTCTGCCGGGAAAGCGTCCGATTCTAAATCAATTTCTGAACAGATTTAAATTTTTTTGACAACGATTGCTTGTATTTCCTCAAATGAGCGGGATAAGTCATCCGCTACAACATTTTCTCTTCCTTTACGGTGCTCAATGTTGAAGGTAAATCCTTGCAGTTTAATTGCCCTTCGTGCTAATCTCGCGCTCAAGTCCATTTGGTTCATTAACCAACGAAGACCCGCATGATCAGTGAAGACTGTAAACAATTGTCTTTTGACATACATTCGATTTTTTTTTATCGCTAAGACCACAGCTGAGCATTCGAGCTCTGTAACTGAGAAATTACGTTGAGCTTTATTTAACTTCTTTGACAAATATGCTATGGGTCGTTCGCACGTGGATTCATCTATTTGGCATAAAACCGCAACTACGCCATGCAATGATGCATCACATTGTAAGATAGATGGATTTTTATACTCGTTCACGAGGTGTATAGGGTTTGTGCATGCTGTCCGTCTGTCTGTATGAACGCAATTTTTTTCGCCGGTATTGAAGCTAGAGACTTGAAATTTTAGATATATTGTTGTGTATACCCTCGTTTGATAAAGTGTTACGGGTTTCGGGATGCACCCACTGAGGGCGTGGCAATTCGATTAAATCTATATATCTCCCTTACTTTTAAAACTAGATGCATAAAATGTATACCAACAGATTGCTGATGACCACCTCTAAAGATCGCATCCAAACCTTTTTAGCTACGCCCACTACCGCGCCCACAATGTCCATAACTCGATATGGCATGCGATTGAACCAATGATGTCAGTGCAACATTGCTAGCGCCATCTATTGCATATTTTCGGTAATTCTTTTTCTTTGGTTGTCACTGCTTACAGAGGCTGACTGCTTACAGGGGCTTACCGCTTCACTATTTCAAATTGTTGGAATTTGCATGCAGTTGATTGCTGATGTAACTAGAGTTGAGTTTTGTCACAACGTGATCAACTAGTAGTGCAGTATAAAATGCAGCTAAAATTATTATTTTTAATTATTTGCATTCTCTGTGAAGTATATATATACATACATACATAAATATACATATATTTAATACTTAACATAAATTGAACTGTTATCCCACATACCATATACAAAAAAAATATTTTATCGTAAGTAGTGTTTATCATATGCACCAACCGCAGCGGTTTCTGTATGCACTTTTCTGTGTTAGCCACAGACTTCTGTTATACTCGTTCAGTTTCAATTGGAATTCTATGTTTATTCTTATTGGATAGGTTAGGTTATTAGATAACGAACATGTATTTCGTCAAAAGCGAAATGGTTGGTGTCGATGACTTTAGGTAACAGTTGTGATCGCGCAGAGGCCAACTTTTTTTGTTGTTGTTATTTTATACTTGTAGTTGTTATTACACTGTGAACGAGTAATCCGCTGTCGGTTACACCCAATTGCAACGTTCTCACTTGTTATAATTCGGATTGATCAAAAATGGAGCGGAGCAGAGCATGTGTTTAATGTTAGCAAATGCGACTTGAGCAGAATCAGTCCAATCAAATGACGCAATAACTTGGTAAGGGGGATACTACTGACGAATATTGCGATATGAAGCGCTGGTACCAGCCAGTCATTCCTTAAAATCTTCTTAGTTGTTTGCGTGTTTTTGGCACGGGAAAGTTTTTAACGGCTTGAATTTTGTCGGGATTTATTTGCAGTGTACCCTCTCCTACTAAATAACTCAAATAACCTACTTTCTTCAAGCAGAACTGGCTCTTTTTAACATTTATTGTTAGGATTGCTTGGCGCATTTGTGCAGAAACGGCTGGAAGATGATCTGGATTTTCTTTAAAATTAGATGATAATGAGCAGGTCATTCAATTACACAAAAACATTAGATTTTAAATGGTATGCGACAACTAGGTCCATTAATCGACACATAGTTTGAGGTGCATTTGTTAGCCCAAATGGCATCCTGGTGATTGATCTGATTTGCCAACAGGCATCCTTAATATCCAATTTGGAAATAAAGTGCACTGGAGGAAGACGACTTAGCAGTCCATCCAAGAGTGGTATAGGATAAGCATCCTTAACAGTGACTGCGTTAAGCTTTCGAGCGTCAATACAAAAACAAATCTTGCCAGGCTGAATTACAAGTGTGACCGGAGAAGACCACGGCGAAGCTGGAGTCTTTTTTATCCAACGGTCAACCTCTTCACACAGAAGCTTTTCTCTGGCAGGTGATAAAGGGTAAAATCTTTGTTTTATAGGTCTAGCGTCTGCTGTATCGATATTATGCTCTACTAAATTGGTTTCGCCAAGTCCATCTTTTTCAAACGAAGGAAAGTAATTAATAGGAGACTTTAATTGTATAGAGAATACAATCCATGGAAAGACTTCTTTTTTCAAATCTGCATTTGGTTCAACAGAAATCTCATATATTGAAGATGAGGATACAATTGAAATTTCAAACACTTGCCAGAAGTCTATTCCACAAATCACGTTTTGTTTAATGGAAGGTACTTATTAAAAATGCAAAGTCTAACTACAACTATAACCGTCAGCGGTACGGACTACGCCACTCATCTTTTTAAATTTCATTGGATTGGATAGGAACTGTGGAGCAGCCAAACCGCCGATTACACTTTTATTGGCACCGCTGTCAAGAAGGGCTAAGTGCGATTGTCCAAATATTTCAATATTGGTGAAAGGACGAATATCGTTTTTTTTTATGGGTAATAGCAGAAATGGTGAAGCAATTTAAGTTACGCTTGTTTTTCCAAGAGTAATGCATACGCCTTGAAGATTGAGCATTTGAATCGTCTCAAGCTTCAACATTAAACATTTCGGTCTTCCGCTTTTTACATTCACTTAAGCGAACGTGATAAGGCCTATCGTTGTTTTTATTTACACGAGATGCCTGCTTTGGCCTAAGAGTGCGGAAGAATTCTTTGTGACGATGGCATTCCTTACGCAATATTGCCAAATTTGGCGTATCAACATGTAAAAGTTCATGTTTCATGATTTCATGTTATGTTTAACTTCTACAATTATGTCACTTTCTAACATCAGATCTCTTAATGAGTCTGCAATGCCTAACATGGCATCCAGGAATTCATCAAAACTCTCATTGCTAGCTTGTTTTCGTTGTCGCATGGCATTCTTGATATCGCGATCAGGTTACATAGCTCAAACCAATCTATATGCCCTACAGCCCTATGAACACGCCAAAAGAATGATAAGTCTGGTCCTGAGAACAGTAAATTTGCAAACTGATACAAAATCTCAAAATTACCATTGATGTACTACGACGTGAGACAATTTACCTTATAGATAACATTTTTGATAGTGATTTCATTTGTTGCACCAGAGAATCTGAATCAATCAGGACGATCAATAGAAAGATCATTTATAACAGCTCTAGAACTTGCAGGTCTATTTTTGTTGACATTTTCTCGACCTATACCCATGCGTGGACCACCCAGGATAATATCATATTCCGACGTAAGCTGTGGCTCCTCGCGGGCTTCGCGAGAACCTGATGACAAGTTCAGATTTCGAACTGCCGCATTGATCTTATCAGTTATGGATGCCGATACTGGCTCGATAATTTTCCAAAGAAGTACTTATTATTTGCTGAATGCGATCTTCGGTGAGATTTCGACTTGGGTCATGATTTTTCTTTAGCTGGTGGAAGAATATTTCGCGTACTTGGCGTATTTCGCGTGTGTGCTCTTGTAGTCGGTCGAGTTTTGGGAACTACCCCTGACAGATGTTTGCTTGCGGTAGCGCGGTTTGGTCTTTCCCTAGCACCTTCAGGTAGTGTCCTAGATTGACTTGATACACTTTCAGAAGTTTGCATCTGGCTTGGCGCACAGGGCTGTTTACAAGTTGGACATGACTGATTATTACCTATCCAGTCTAAGAGACACACTTTGTGAAATCTATGTTTACACGTGGTTTCGGTGAAATCGTTTTCTGGGTTTGTGTCATAGCATATGGTACATTCAACAGACTCGTTGCCAAAAACCTCCAGCATGGGCAAATCTCGATTCAGTTTTGTACAGACAATTGGTAATGAAGTATTTCTTGCTTGGGATAGAACCGATTTCGACTCAGAATTAACATTCCAAACCAATAAATACTCAAGACAGAATGTCAAAACTTATAGCCTGTTATTAACAAAAAAAAGCTTTGTATTATGCTGTAACACTATCCACTGGTCTGGCTCCGAAATTATCCAGATTACTGCAATTGCTAGTATTATAAGTGATACACGATCGGACTCTAAAAATGACTTGGGGTGAGGGAGGAGGTGACGAATAGGAATGGTAAATAAGCACTGTTAATCGGGTCCACGAGTTATGCTTGTTCTATTATTGTACTTCTGCCCCACACGTTTGGGCGCCATTTATCTGTAACGGACCACTTCGGTTATGTAGGAGTAGCACCTCTGTCTACTATATGGTTCCGGCCGTGCTCAGGGCAAGTGAGGTGGGTTGTTGGTCCTACGTCCAAGCTCTACATTCGTTACGAGACCCTAGATATAAGTGGTCCTTTACTATACCCTTCCAATCTGTAGAATCAACCAGAAGCCGACCCTTTAGGGAGTGAGTTACCTTATAGTGCCCAAAAAAAGGAATTAGTTAATTAATTCATATTGAGTTCAAATAAAGAAGTTTCGGTAGTATTCGATAACACATAATTCATTTTATTTTATGTGTCACTTCAACGCGGCTTTCATTGGTTCTTACGATCGATGTTAAATGTAAAATTTAAACTTTTTGGCTCAGCTGTGGGCTATTATTAATAATAAACACTAACAAAATATTGTTAATAGTAATTATACACTCTGATAGTTTGGTTAATCCATTTCATGGCTCGACGCGTTATTTTATGTACTACTCTTGTTGCACCAATACCTTAATTTTCTACAATATCGGCTGTGCCGTACTCACATTTTAATTATTGTGCCTCGTGGTCAGCAGGCCTGTTGACGGTGATGATGACTGTTGAAGGTTAAAGATAAGATGAGACGGACAGACTGACAGACGGACATGGCTAATTTAACTCAGTTCGTCGTGCTGATCAAGAATATATAAACTTTATAGGGTCGGAGATGCTTCCTTCTGCCTGTTATACCATTATACCCTTTTTACCCATTGTCAAAGGGTTCAGGATATAATAACATCAATCTAAAACTTTTTCATTATATAACAATTGGGCAACGAATCGGAATTGCATTTCACATTTTTCCAGCGAGGAGTTTTCTCAAAGCGGACTCGCTTCTACAGTTGCTAACGCTGACAAGGCACACTGAATGCTTGCGACGAGCGGCTGGCGCATGCGATTAGGGCTCGTGAATTAAAATTTGCTGGGCCACGTAATGCAGTTTAGGGCAACGTGGTGAAGGCTTACATAATTAACATCGAGGCTATATGCTACCTTGTCTTTGCTGTCGCTTGCGCTCCGCGCAGCGCCTCGGCGGGAAGCGCTTGGCTCGTGGCTTGAATATTTCACCAGGGGTTTGCGTTAATTTCGATTTGGACACGGAGGCAATAACCTTGTGTTAAAAGAAAAAGAACTGCTTATAAAAGCAATCTACACTGGCGCACACAAGCTTACCTTGCATAAGTACAACTACAAGTAGAATATTTTGGGCTGCCAATATCCGAGAAATATTCGCGCCACTTATTGGATAAGGCCTACAAAAAATGTAGCACCAACTTAGAAGTGCAGTAAGTACAAGGATGGATCGCGATGCGATTGTCTTATTTTTATGCTTAGCACGTGGTCTTATTTTAACTAAGTCTTTTCTCTTCCTTTTTCAATTGTCCAATTCTGCGTCTGGACGCTTTCGCGGTTGCAGAAAAAATAAATTTACATTTCCAGGAAAAGCGTGGTATCGCAAATAAAATTATATATTTTTTTGCAAATGTGAAGAGTTTAACAGTGATAGTGTTGATCTAATACGTGACGTTAGCGCCACTGTTATAGGGTTGCTTTTCGAATTATAGTGCCAATTTTTTAGAACGAAATGAGCGTACCCTTACACCACAGGTTTTATCTTTGATTACTAACCTAAGAAAGAAGCTGAAAAATAACAAGGGGTACAAACTCGGATCCGTGGCTTACCAAATGTCTTTGGCATGCAATTTCCCCAGCTCTTTTGCCATTTAAATCTGCTTGATACGCGCTTTTGTTCCTACTGTGGCTAACTTTGCATAGAAATTGGCAGACAAATTGCTTAAAGTGAAATTACGTTTGATCACTTCCTGGCCTATCTCAAACGATTGAGGTCGAGTGCGTAAATCGTAAGTCCGTTGGTTTTTCTCGTGTGCATTTTGTAAATTCTTTCCAATATCAGCACGGATTTTAACGAAATCGTCTGACTTTGCCAACAATTCAGTTCCAGCGTTGAGTAAATTTAGATTACGCCATAATTTATAGTATCCGCCATGATTTATCAAATTTTAGCCAAATACTACAAAATAAGGAGACAATCCGATTAACTGATGAATCGAGTTACGTAACGATGAGTTTATGTTGGGTAGATAAAGATTCCATTTACGCTCATCAGTCCGAACATAGGCTCTTAAAGCGGCGTTTTTTTACCTATTTACCCTTTCAGCGGCGTTTGACTGCGGCGCATAGGCGCCAGTGCATGCATTTTGGATGCCGCATGGCTTTTAAACTGAGTGCCATTATCATTAACTATTGTTTCTGGTAGTCCAAAGCAAGTGAAAAGTTCACGAGAACTTTTTTACTGACTTTAGAAACGTGAATTTCGAAAAATGGTCGATTACGATGAATATGCCTATGTTGTTTCGTTTTGTCCTTGGCAAAGCACCTATAAAATCTATATATAATCTCTGGAACGGCCCGTCACTTTTTATTGAATTGCCCATGGGAGGTCTGAGATTACATGTAGGGTGTTTCGAGCTTTTACATAGCTCACCATAGCTATGTAATCTCGCAAATCAACCACCATTTTTGGCCAATGACGTTGAAGCCGTTCAAGGCATTTGGCAACACCACCCTGCGCAGACGAGAACTAGTGGTGAGCTGAATTAATAACCGATTTTCGTAACGCTTCAGGCACTAACAACTTTCAACAATCTTGACTTACGCGATTTTCGGCAAAAGGGCTACGACGATAGATATAATCGTCTACCACACAAAAATCAGGCTATTTAGCCGCTAAAAAAAAGTTTCAAGTGCAGTATTCTTCTGCCGGGAAAGCGTCCGATTCTAAATCAATTTCTGAACAGATTTAAATTTTTTTGACAACGATTGCTTGTATTTCCTCAAATGAGCGGGATAAGTCATCCGCTACAACATTTTCTCTTCCTTTACGGTGCTCAATGTTGAAGGTAAATCCTTGCAGTTTAATTGCCCTTCGTGCTAATCTCGCGCTCAAGTCCATTTGGTTCATTAACCAACGAAGACCCGCATGATCAGTGAAGACTGTAAACAATTGTCTTTTGACATACATTCGATTTTTTTTTATCGCTAAGACCACAGCTGAGCATTCGAGCTCTGTAACTGAGAAATTACGTTGAGCTTTATTTAACTTCTTTGACAAATATGCTATGGGTCGTTCGCACGTGGATTCATCTATTTGGCATAAAACCGCAACTACGCCATGCAATGATGCATCACATTGTAAGATAGATGGATTTTTATACTCGTTCACGAAGTGTATAGGGTTTGTGCATGCTGTCCGTCTGTCTGTATGAACGCAATTTTTTTCGCCGGTATTGAAGCTAGAGACTTGAAATTTTGGATATATACTTGTGTATACCCTCGTCTGATAAAGTGTTACGGGTTTCGGGATGCACCCACTGAGGGCGTGGCAATTCGATTAAATCTATATATCTCCCTTACTTTTAAAACTAGATGCATAAAATGTATACCAACAGATTGCTGATGACCACCTCTAAAGATCGCATCCAAACCTTTTTAGCTACGCCCACTACCGCGCCCACAATGTCCATAACTCGATATGGCATGCGATTGAACCAATGATGTCAGTGCAACATTGCTAGCGCCATCTATTGCATATTTTCGGTAATTCTTTTTCTTTGGTTGTCACTGCTTACAGAGGCTGACTGCTTACAGGGGCTTACCGCTTCACTATTTCAAATTGTTGGAATTTGCATGCAGTTGATTGCTGATGTAACTAGAGTTGAGTTTTGTCACAACGTGATCAACTAGTAGTGCAGTATAAAATGCAGCTAAAATTATTATTTTTAATTATTTGCATTCTCTGTGAAGTATATATATACATACATACATAAATATACATATATTTAATACTTAACATAAATTGAACTGTTATCCCACATACCATATACAAAAAAATTATTTTAACGTAAGTAGTGTTTATCATATGCACCAACCGCAGCGGTTTCTGTATGCACTTTTCGGTGCTAGCCACAGACTTCTGTTATACTCGTTCAGTTTCAATTGGACATCACAGATCTCCTTGACTATTTCGGACTCTTGCAGATCAAGTGTTCATCAGGAACTACTTCATGAACCATCCGTATTGATAAATCTCTTGTTTTCATTTACACGAGATGCCTGCTTTGGCCTAAGAGTGCGGAAGAATTCTTTGTGACGATGGCATTCCTTACGCCAATATTGCCAAATTTGGCGTATCAACATGTAAAAGTTCATGTTTCAAGATTTTATGTTATGTTTAACTTCCACAATTATGTCACTTTCTAACATCAGGTCTCTTATTGATTCTGCAATGCCTAACATGGCATCCAGGAATTTATCAAAACTCTCATTGCTAGCTTGTCTTCGTTCTCGCAGTCAGAATTGGTTATGTGACAATATGTACATGTGTGCACTGCTTGTCGGCCCAGTCCCGAACATCAGTCGTCTGGTCCCATTGACGCTGTTTTATCTTTGAAGTTGTTTCAGGGAATCATTTTCCCACCAACCAAGCTGTGTCTTTTGCGATGCAAATATCGATACTGTTGCCTTGTACACACTTTCTTCTACATTGGGTTTCCATATCAGTTTGCTGTTCAGAACAACTCCAATATATTTTATAGCATTCTTTGGTGTTATCACCGTACACCGGTCACCTTCCCACCGCGATACCTGGTATCTCTTGGTAACGAGAATGAGGTCCGTCTTGTCCTCAGTGATGCTAAATCCAGATCCTGTGGCCCATCTTAGAAACTCTTTTAACGTTGAGTCCATGATTGAGCTAAGAGTCGATGGACATTTTCCAGTGATAATTATGCTTATGTCGTCCACATAGGCAGATAAATTTTGGGGCTTTTTCCGTAATTCCTTTAATAGTCCGTCCACAACTAGGTTCCATAACAGAGGAGTCAGTACTCTGCCTTGCAGTATACCTCTGTGTGCTGCCCATGTTATGGTTGTGGTTCCCCACTCCGCACTGACTCTTCTGAAGCTCAACAGATTGTGTATCCACAGATCTATTGCTGAGTGGGATACTGTAGCAGTTAGGCTTCGCATTACTGCTTCCGTCGATACATTGTTAAATGTGATTTCCTTTTTGTGAATGCGTGTTGATTTGGCTCCATGTTTAGGTACGTGCTTCAAACAGTTGATGTAGATGTGGGATGATCATAATTTTGGTCCTCTGTAGCATGGCTCGGAATATTCCGTCCAACCCTTGTAGCTCTGAGTACCTAGCGCCTTTTGTTATCACGGGGTCTCAAAATAAAATGCAAACAGTTGTTATTTACACTGATTTCAATAAGCATTTTGACTTCGTTAATCATTCGCTTTTACTGTATAAACTTCATCTTTTGGGATTTCCAAAAACCCTAATTCTTTGGATCTTTAATCATTTAACTCTTTGGGCGTAACTCTATGTAACGTAACTCTTTGCCTGACGTCTTCTAATTTTCTATCTGGTGGAAGGTTGCAATCTGATCTTGATTGTTTTCAAACCTGGTGTCAAGTAAATTTATAAAATCTTAATTGCAGTAAGTTAAAATTAATGTATTTTTGTAGGCGAACGCCCTTCTTGAATAATTATATTATTAATAGTTAGCAACTTGATCGTATTGAATGGGTTGATATTAATTTAGCATAGATGCCTTACCTCACAAGGATTGCTGTCCTAGTCCTACTTACTGTCATCATGTGAAATACGTCGTAATTGGATTTTAGTCCGGAGACCTTGTTGCCCGCTGCCAACCAATGTTCCGAAACTAGAACCCCATCGGCGGATTCATGCTGCAGGGCTAGAAGGAGCTCCGCGGACGCTAGCTTGCTTTACAGGAGGAGCATTAGATGAATGGCTGATTGATTCCTCCACCCCAGATAACTCGACCACCAGCGCCGTGTCCCCATCCTCACCCATCCCCTCTTGCTCGTCAATATCCAGATCGTGGGCTGCCTCTACCATGTCCTTTAGGCCAAGGTCTTGTTCTACCTCACCGATCGCACCGCGTATTGGCACTCTCCCACGCTACGACCATGGCAGCCACTGTCTCCGTAACCCACTTCAGGGTGAGGTAATCGCGACAGCTCAGTATTTTAACGTCGCTGAGTCAACCGGCACCAATTTGGTGGGAGTGGCATCTCGCATCTCCATCCGCTTGAAGATGTTTCCAGCAGCTTCTCCTCCACTGCCGTCCATCGTTCAACGAACATGTTGCCATTCGGGTCGCTCTTGTCAATGAGCCCCACGACTAAATGGCATTTAGCCACGTCACTGACAGACTCCATTGGCTTCTTCGTCTGGGAGGCCTTTTACATGCTTTCACAGCCACATCCGCCTTTGTGGTCTCAGTGGAGCGCTTGCGTTGGGGTATTCCCCAGACGTAACAACATAACTCAAACATGGTTTGCGGGAAGGCAAAGAAAATATCGTAAGTAAAAACGTCAAAAATCAATGGCGCATTAAGTGAAGCCGTACATTTTAGGTTATGTGCAGTACTATTTCAGCCTATGCAACTTTATTAATATGTTGATAAAAATGGCATCGGCTCCTCTCGGCAGTCAATTTCGTTTGCAATCTCTTCAGAATCGAATATTGAATCTCTTCTACAATGAAACTATGGTGGAACTCGATGGACCTCTCAACGATATACCTAATTAAAGTTTGAAATAGTGTCAAAAAAAGAGTTTTACTAAATTGTAAATAAGCAAGTTAGATGGCTCTAGTCGGGAGGACCTGAAATCAGCGGCAATCTGTCGTTACATACAGTTAATCTTTGCATTCATACACACATACTACAAATCACGCATACACACATACAAACTCACGCCGCTTGCTGCTCATTTTACTCTCAGCAGCTGCGCTTGGCCCCCACTATTGAAAATAATTCTTATATAGCTTCTAAGCTAAGGGCATGATCGTTTAAAACTTTCAGAACTTAATTAGTGCATGTAACTCTATGTACAAACTAAAGCGTAAGTCTATAGTACTTGAATTACGCTTTTGATATGTGGGGCTAATGGGAGGAGGTATTAAAAATCCGAAATATTCATAATATGAGTACCCTTTACGAGCACATATAAAACTACATTTGGTGGCTCCAGCTCCTAAAGTTTAAGAGATATGCTCAAAAAATCGGGTTAAAAAACCAACAAATACTGATATTAAAAAAACGGGGCGAATTATCGATCATTTCAAATAAACTTGACCCTGAACCCACATGGGTAATAAGGCTATAATGGTTAGTGCAAATGTATGTAACAGGCAGAAGGAGGCAGCATCACTAGCCGAGTCGATTAAGCCCTGCCCGTCAGTCTGTACATCCGTCTGTACGACCGTCTGTCCGTCCGTCTGTATGGGGGGCTAGAGAGCGGAATTTAGACTTTTTAGATTCGTATATACCATACGCAGATCAAGTTTATCTCAAATGATCGATAACTTGCCCCGTTTTGTAATAATCAGTGTTTATACATTTTTTGACACGGTTTATCGAGCATATGTCATAAACTATAATAGCTAGAGATACCAAATTTGTTTTAATATGTTCCCGTAAACGATACGCAGAGCATGAATATTTCAGATTATAGTTCTGAGTAATGCTAAAAACCGATAAGCACTGATAAGAAAACGGGGCAAGCTATCGATAATTATAAATCATCTGAACCCATTGAAAATGGTTAAATGGCTATATAATGGTTTTGTGCAAATGTATGTGGCAGGCAGAAGGGAGACATTTCCGATCCCATTTTTTAAGCTTATTTCGTAGATTATGAGACCTAGACACACCAAATTTGGTCAAATTGATATATACGTATACTATATACTATATAGTATAGTATATAGCACTTGAAAAATCCATTGCCAGACAGAAATTACTAAAGAAAATGTGTGGTAAAATTTTAAAAATGTACAAGCCAATTGGTAGCAAGCACATGCTTTTTCTGTATCATGTGCACGCATACATATGTAAATTTGCGTGTGGGAAAATTTTCTTGGAATTTTTTGCGTTTTTTTTTTGTTACTGTGTGGAAAACTTATAGTTTATTGAAACTTGATCAATCCTTTTGTGCAATTAAGTTTTTAATTGTTTATTATTTTTCACTTTATTTTTACTTTTACTGTAAACTTTGTGTTTTGCGGTTTTGTTTTTTATGTCTGTATGTTTTTTTACATGTTAGAACTATTAATATATTTATACAGAGGAATATACAACTATATGATTGTTGATTCGCTGATGTAAGTTGTAAGCTGTACATGGCTTACGACAATCTACGGACTTTGCAAATGGCGTCATGCTAGAGATGAAGTCCTACCGAATGGGAACAGACTGGGTTTGGAATTTGCCGGTGGGTCTGGGTCTTGGTTTGATAAACAATAGTTTTATTATACTCGTTCACGAAGTGAAACTAGTATATTGGGTTTGTGCAATGTCCGTCATGCTGTCCGTCCGTCTATTGAAGACTTGAAATTTTAAATATATGTATATGTATAGAGCAACATATCAAGCACCATCTATTGCATACATTGGTAATTATTATTTGGTTTCATTAGAATAGTATTGGATAACTGTTCAATTAGTTTGTCACATGGGTGGTCAATGACCACTGGTCGGTAGATGGCGCTTAGATGCTAGACTTTTTAGTATTCTTAGAATTTGTGCTGCTTGCGATTGTGCACTTGTCATATAACTTGAGTTGCGTTTAATTAATTGCAGTTAATTAATTAATTAATTAATTCAATTGATTGAATTCATCAAAAATGTAAGTTTACAAAATTAATTAAATATTTAATTAATTATTCAATTATCTATAAACACTCTTGGATAATTAATATGCTGATAAAGATCCTCTAAAAATCACACCAAAACTTATTTGGCTACGCCCACTACCGCGTCCACAATGTCCAAAACTCAATATGTGCACAACATTAATGATGCCAGAGCAACATATCAAGCGCCCTCTATTGTGGGATAACTGTTCAATTAGTTTCTCACATTAAGTGGTCACTGATCACTGGTCGGTAGATGGCGTTAGTTGTCAGAATTTTTGGTATTCTTAGAATTTGTGTGCGTCTGTTTGCGATTGTGTACTTGTCATATAACTTGAGTTGAGTTTTTTCACAACTTGTAGTATAAAATGCAGCCAAAATTATTATTTCTAATTAGTTATTCTATTATATCTGTAAACACTTGGAAAAAGTAATATGACAGATGATTATAGGAATAAAATTCAACTATTTTCTTTTATATCAAACAAATGATTACCTAAGAAATTTTAGAAAAAAACTAATTTCTTAACATTTATATTGAATTTCGTCACACCAAAAACACATCGATGGTGTTCGGTTCCTCACACCTCATGCGAGGTTACTTCGCTAACAGCCTAGAGCTACCCAACGAGACGGTTCTGGCGCACATAGTGTAGCGGACCACGAGTGGCGCCATGCTGCACTTAGCCATCATGGTGGATGACGCGTGCTGCAGTCGCAGATTAAATGCGGCGGAAAAGTCTGGTACTGTTTTGGGAGGACCAGACTTATCCTTAAGAACACGGCACTTAAGGAAAAGAGCAGCGATGGTCCCTCTACGAGAGAAGCTCAAACAACAGTCGCAGTGCCGGCTGCTGCTGCCCCAACAACAAACCCGAACTTGGCTCGGGTCCTTCCACTAGCTTGGCTGCTGGGCCTGCTAATGGTTCGACCTATGATCAGGCTCCCGGTGCAGCAGCTTTGCAATCAAGGCAGGTCTCGCTATGGGAGCGGTCCGCGGCCGGACCTCGAGCGCAAGCAAACAAAGGCCGAAGCAGCATTGACTGGCAGCTAGCAAGGCGCAAAGTACAATAAGGTACAAAGTGTCCAAGCTACCGAAGGGTGTTCGTGGAAACGACTCCCGACAAGGCAAAAGCGGTTGCCTTGTCCAACACTCCACGAAGGAGGAATAAGCACAATCAAGGTCCTTCAGGCGAACCTGCACCACGCTGGAGGAGCGTCGGCCACCCTGTGCAGGATTTTCGCCGAGGAAAACATCAACCTGGCTCTCCTCCAAGAACCATGGTTGATTGGTGGCCAAGTCCGTGGATTAAGTTGCGGCTCATGTAAGTTGTTATATGACCGATTGGGTAGAGCGCCTTGCGCAGCTATCCTTCTGGATAAAAGCGTAATGCACTTTCCTCTAGCAAACTTAATCTCCAGGGACATAGTTTCGTCAACCATTGAGGTGGCTACGGCAAAAGGAGCGAAGGAAATTGAAGTGGCGTCTGTATATTTCATTTGCGACACCGACGACGCACCGCCAATGGAGGTTCAGCGGCTCGTCGACTTCTGCCGACAAACGAACAAACAGCTAGTCATTGGCTGTGACGCCAACGCCCATCACACTATCTGGGGTAGTAGTGACGTCAACAAAACGGGTGAGTGCCTTCTTGAATATTAAAATAGAGGGTGCAATCCCACTTTTATAAACGCTATCAGGGAAGAGGTACAAGACCTCTCTCTGGTTAGCAGTTCTTTGTCCGATTTCATTAAAAATTGGCGGGTTACCGATGAGCCCACTCTTTCAGATCACCAGCTCATCAGATTTGAACTCCCAGGCCAAGCGGAAATCTTTTCCTATTCTTTTAACACACAGAAAACAAATTTGGACTTGTACAAAGCCTAAGTGGCTTCGAGAGTTGATCAACTTGCTGCCAGACTTAACTCCACGAGGGAGATAGAATTGGCCTCAAGACAACTTCAAGATGTGCTTTTAACCTCCTACCATGATAGTGCGGCCCTAAGACCCCATCAGGCGAAACGTGAGGTTCCCTGGTGGAGCGAAGGCCTGGCAAATCAATGAAAGGAGGTCACACGGCTCTTTAACAGGGCCAAATAGAAACTCGTGGAACACATACAGATGCGCGCTCACTGAGAATAATAAGAACATTAGACGCGCCAAACGCGATACCTTGCGGACCTACTGCGAAAGTATGGAGTCACTTCCACAAACAGGGAGATTGTAAAAGGTATTGGCCAGAGGGTCATCTAATGGTGTGGGGCTCCTAATAAGAAAAGATGGTTCTTACACACAGGTTCGACGGGAAACGCTTGAGCTACTGATTCAGGTGCATTTCCTTGGTTCTGTTAACAGCCCGGAAAATCCCTGTAATGAAGAGGATACTGAACCACCAGCTAGATGTGGTTACAGTCTATCGGGTGTTATCTTCGTCGTTGACAAGGTCAGGTGAGCCATTAAATCATTCACTCCCTTCAAAGCCCCGGGAAGCGACCAGATTTTCTCGCCCTGCTACAACACAGCCTAGAAGATATACTTAGTCCACTAATTAGTCTACTTAGGGCGAGCTTCACTTGGGGGTACATTCCGCTATCTCGGAGGGAAGTTAACGTGGTACCGTCCCGTGGATCAACTGAAAACGTATAGACCAATTAGCCTCACATCCTTTCTGCTTAAGACCGCAGAACGCCTGTTGCACTTGCATATCCGGTGCAGATTGCAAGATACCAATCCCCTGCAGCATACTCAATTCGCCTACATCAAAGGCAGATCGACAGAGGTCGCTCCACATCAGATAGTCAGTAAGATTGAAAAGGCATTCGAGGCAAAGGAAATTGGTCATTCCTAGACGTCGAAGGGGCCTTCGACAACATTGGCTATCAGTCAATAATCAGGGCTTTAGCATCTAGGGGGTTGACTCCTTCTCTATTACCGTGATAGAGAGAATGCTCATGCACACAGACATTAGATCTTCACTGGACGCCACCACTGTCTGCATCCGAGCGGTCAAAGGGTGTCCACAGGGCGGGGTTCTGTCTCCCCTTCTTTGGTCCCTAGTGATAGACGAACTACTGGTGAAACCATCGGAGCTAGGCATCGATACCACAGGGTATGCAGATGACCGGGCAATAATAGTCTCCGGAAAGTTCGGCTTAACCATCACCGAATTGACGCAATCGGCACTCAACACGGCCGTAAGATGGTGCAAAGATGTGGGTCTCAATATCAACCTACAGAAGGATTATCGTTCTTTTCGAGAAACGGTACAACAAAATGTCGGTCAGCTCTACATCGATGGGACACCCGTCAATCTCTCCAGTGAGGTCAAATATCTCGGTGTTAATCTGGATAAGAGACTTAACTGGAACTTACACTTAGACAAAACGTTGACCAAAGGTATTCATGCCATGTGGGCATGTCGTCGGCTCTTCGGTAAAACGAGGGGTTTAGACTCCAAAGCCATCAGATGGCTGTATAGTATAATGGTTATGCCTGTTGTCACTTACGCTGCCCTCGTCTGGTGTCCAAACAGCAGGTGTCATTGTAACATGTCCTACTGCAGCACTGGAGACAGTCTGAGGACTGAATACACTGCATTTGCACATAAAGAAGGTAGCTTCTTTGAGCCTTCTGAGGATTAAACTCACAAATGGGTTGCTAGCAGCAGACATAAGTCATGCTAGTTTAGTAAAAACTATTCCTGGCTTAGGGATCTGCGACAGAACGGATCTCAAGACATTTTCTTCGGATGATGGCAACCCTTGCAATGTTCGCATGAGCCTGCAGTGGTTCATAGATGGATCAAAAACTAGTCAACGGGTTGGTGCAGGGATCACAGGATGGGTCCTGTGACTCCAACACCAAATCTCGATTGCAATGGGTACCTGGCCCAGTGTTTTTCAATCTAAAATCCACGCCATTGACTCCTGCTCCAGACATATCCTTGACAAGGGGATAAGAGGAGCCAGCATAAATATCTTTTCAGATAGCCAAGCAGCCATTCATGCTCTTTCCTTAGACCTTGAGACTGGTTGCGGATTGCTGGAATTGTCTCCAGCACCTTTCACATCGAAACCGGGTCACCCTTTGTTGGGTCCCGGGGCATTCCGAAGTTCCGACAAGTTGCGGACGGGTTGGCTAGGGCTGGTTCCGCAACCCCCCTTCTTGAACCTGAACCCTTTTTTTAGGTTAAGCTGGGCCTCTGCCAAACAGTTGATAGAGGAATGGACACAGAAGGAGAGGGAACTCTACTGGTCAACAAGACCTGGGTTACGACAAGCTAAAGAGCTGGTCAGCCTAGGTAGAAAGACCAAAAATCTTTCAAGTGCGGAACTACGGCTCTTGGTGTCCTATCTCACGGGACACCACACAATCAAGTATCACCTCCACAAAATACGCCTGTGCCCTCACACAGAGTGTAGACTCTACAGAGAGGATGACGAGACAACAAAGCACATTTTATGTGATTGCCCAGCCATTATTTGGAATAGGAGGAAGTATCTATGCAGAGAATTTGTTACTCCAGCACAGATCAGAAATTCCTCGACAAGGGATCTGTTCTCCTTCATAAGGATTTGCAATTTGGTTGCTGTGCCACTACTATCTCTGTTGTGAGACTCCCCTATAAATAATAATATATCAAATACTTGAACTTGAATTTCGGCATACTTGAGATTGAATAGTTGGTGTCTAACGCGGGGTCTGCGTGTTAATTGTGCGGTAGGCCCGAGTTCAAGGCCGCGCGAAGGCAAAATTCTTTTTTGTTTTTAATACTCGTTTATTATATTTTTTGTGCACCCATAACTCTAGGTTACATGTTTTCGTTGTAATTACACCGTTACACCCGACTGCAACGTTTTTACTTGTTTTGTTACAGTTATTGTGAAACATTATAGTTAGTCATTTGCTGTTAAGTTTTTTTATAAATGTTAGAAAAGTGAAAATAATCTACAGTTATAGCGTGTGTGTGTGCGTATGTAACAGCTCGCCGCTGGGTTCAGGTTATCTCCTAGTCGTTTTACTTGTTTTAGTATGCCGTAGTTGTGAAATTTCTCGCAAAATTTTCACAAAATCGGAAACTATATTTTTCTAATGTTGCTTGCAGTTGATCTGCATGCCAAATACCAAATTTTTTCCCATTTAGTTGCTCTAGAATATATCAAATCGTCGATGTCCTAACATAGTGTTGCACTCGGACCAGTAGTAAACAATACGAAAACTCCATTGACACAGCAATGTATGTATGTGTGCACACGAAAGCAGAAAACGCCTGGGCTTGGCGCTTGCTATCACGTGGTTCGGTCAATTACTATTCAGCCTAATTACAATGTATTGTGGCTGTATATGCAATTACATAGGTTTTTTTTTTTGTTAAGAGAGGTATCCCATATCCGAAATATTCATAATCTGCGTATCCTCGTCGATACCTGGCCGCCTTGACAAGTACACACAGGTCTTACCGTGTCAATGGGGGCTATGACACGGTGGACATACTTTCCCCCACACTCGTGTGGTCAATTTTGCACAGTTTCAGAAAAATTACAAACAGGCGGGATATGACCGCAAAGCAGATGACAGAACGATTGGAAGAGGCGGCTCTGGACGAAGGTGGTAGATTGACACCGCGCAGGACCCCGCCCCTCACTCCAAAGCTGCAGCAGCGCCTAAACTGGGCTCGCCCCATAGGCAAAGCTCCACCGGGAGTGCAGAGGTCTTCGCACCTCAAGTGGCAGTCAAGACTATAACAGAACGGACAGACGTAGGGGGTGGGAAAACGGTGCCCGGTCCCGTGAAAGCAGCGGTGCCATACCAGAACCAGGTAACCTGGCGGACTTGGTGATCCGCTCAGGCAAGGCCTAAGCAGAGCAGACCGCAAATGGTATCTCAGGTATCTGGGGAGGGGCATGCGTCCGGAAGAGGCCAAGAGGGAGGGCGTTTGAGCACAGGGCCAAAACGGTGTCCCCCGTGGAGTAAATGTTTCGCCCATGCCCTCTGGGGTTTGTGGCTTGGGTGGTTGTTGTTAAATTCGGCCGCTATAGCGCTAGCGCCGAAAAGTGTACACAGAAAACGCTGCGGTTGGCGCATATGATTAACTATATTAGAATAACAGCAAACAAAAACTGACCTAGGATAACAGTATGAATTGTGTTAATGTTAAGGACTTTAAGTATTAAATAATATTTATGTGTGTATGTTTATATATACTTGACAGAGAATGCGAATTAAAAAGAATAATTTTAGGTGCATTTTATGCAAGTTGTCATAAAACTCAACTCAAGTCACATATACGACAAATGCAAAATCAATCAGCAAGCCGCATAAAAATTCTTAGAATTCGAGAAAGTGTAGCAGTCAGAGTCTGTTAGCAGTCAAAACCAAACAAAAGTAGTTACCAAAGTATGCAATAGATGACGCCAGCAATGTTGCACTGACATCATTGATGTTGTGCACATATCGAGTTTTGGACATTATGGGCGCGGTAGTGGGCGTCACCAAAAAAGTTTAAATGCGATCTGTAAAGGAGGTCATCAGCAATCTGTCGGTATACATTTTTTGCATTTTGCTTTAAAAGTGAGTGCGTTATTATATTTAATCAAACTGCCATGCTCCCAGTGGACGCACCCCGAAACCCCTAACACTTTATCTGACGCGGATATACATGAGTATATATACAAAATTTCAAGTTTTTGGCTTCAATAGCGGTGAAAAAATTGCGTTTATACGAAAAGACGGACGAACGAATGTAAAAACCGCCTTTCTGTAGGGAACGGAAAGTATGAATTTTGCAGACTTCCTTTTGGTTTGAAAAATGCTCCCAGTATTTTCAAAGAGCTATTGAATATGTACTTGGGGAACAAATTGGGAAATGATGCTGTGTTTATGTGGATGATGTTATCATCTTCTCAGAAAGCATGGAGGACCATGTAAAGCATATCGCATGGGTATTGGATAAGCTGTCTGACGCAAACATGAGGGTTTCACGCGAAAAGTCACACTTTTTCAAAGAAAGAGTAGAGTATCTTAGATTCGTGGTCTCTCCAGGCGGTATTATAACGAACCCTAGTAAAATAATAACATTGTTTCATGTTAGATCATTTTTGGGTCCAGAAAGTAATTAAAAGATTTTGCATTTATAGCCAAGCCGCTAACGGAAATACTTAAAGGACAAAGGCATAGTGAGCGCCGGTCAATCGAGAATGATACCTGTGACCCTCAACGATGAACAACGTCTGACTAAAGACTATATAAATACTAATATAAGTAACGCCGAACAACGAAATGCTACAAGGCACCTTGATTTTCGCAAAATTGAGAACCAAAACGAAATCGCTACCATTGCGCTCTCATAACAAGAAGAGCGTAAAATGCTTAACATAGACCGCGCTCGGTTCGGCAAATGCGTTGCTGGCTTTGGCTGGCGGAAAAATATTTTTGTTAGATTTCGTGCGGCGAGAAGTCATTACATGCATTTCATTAAGCACCTCTGCATTCATACTCTCGACACCACAGCCGCACTTAGTAAAAATAAATAAAAAAATAAATAATTAAAATTAATTCTCGCGCTTCACGCTCGCTTTTAATATTTGCAGGCACATTTTAGTATGTCGTAGTTCTGAGTTTTCTCGCAAAATTTTCGCAAGTATATCTTTCAAATGTTGGTTGCAGTTGATCTGCGAAAGCTTTTTGACAGTGTACATGCCAAATACCAAATTTTCCCCCATTTTGTTGATCCAGAATATATCAAATCGCCGATGTACCACCATTGGGTTACACTTGGATCAATAAGTGAGTTAAGTTTAAAAATAAAAAAAAAATTTAAATAAACAGTAAAAAAAAACTCCGTTGACCCAAGCAAGATTCGAACCCGCATCTGATAGCGCACCAGGCAACATCAATACCACCGAGCCACATTTGCATTTCAATTGCCTCCGTGAAAATCTGAGATTGGACACACAAGTACCACCAATCGCTTGAGAATTCGAAAAAGAATGTACATACATATATGTATGTATGTATGTGTGTACACACATGCAGAAAACGTGTGCCTTGGCGCTTGCCACCACGTGGTTTGCCAATATATAAAAAGATTTTCTTTTATAACTTCTGTGTTTCTTAACCGATTTGCATGAAATTTGTTTTAATGCATTCTTATTGTAGTATAGAACATTTATATAGCCTGAACCAAATTTGGTGGCTCTGGCTCATATAGTTTCTGAGATATGCTCAAAAAGCTGTTCTAGCTCTTATAGTTTCTGAGTTATGCTCCGGGTCAAAAAACCGATAAACACTGATTATAAGATTATACGAATCTAAAAATCCCAAGTTCAGCTCTCTAGCCCTTGTAGTCTCTGAAATCGACGCGGACGGACGGACAGACGGACGGACGGACAGACAGACAGATGGACAGACCGACAGACAGGGCTAGTGATGCTGATCAAGAATATATATACTTTATGGGGTCGGAGATGCCTCCTTCTGTCTGTTACATACAATTGCACAAAACCATTATATCCTTTTTACCCATTTTCAATGGGATCAGGGTATAAAAAATGTAAGTGATAATAATAATAAAATTAATAGCAAAAATTCTGCACAAAACGACATAGGAGAAAAAAAAAACACTATCACTTGCGTGAGCGAATCAGCAGGCTCTGCAAAGTGCATTACGAGTGAGCTAGCGCAAAGCTTTTGAAAAACCCATCAGCTGTTTCAATCGCTGATAAGTTTTTTCTAAATTTTTGTTATGAATGATTTTGAAATTATGAATAAATAATATTTATAAATCTTGGGACATGGGGAATTAGCATATAGCAGTTGTGTTAAAGGGGATTTTTCTAATCTAAGTAGAAAGATCTTAGGTTGGGTATTGGGTAAAGACACAATGAGTCAATTAACATCTAAGACTCAGCCCTTAACAGCGATGCCGAGCGTGATGAAACGGTAACCGAATACAATACCCGATTTACTTATATTTTCATGTAGTTTGTTTTGCAGGTAATACTTGTTTTGAGCCCCTTTTATATTGTTTAGCAGAGTCTATTTACTGCTTTTAGTTTCAGTAGGGATCCTTAACAACAGTAGCAACAACCCACCCCACCGCCGAAAGAGCTATGGCATTATAGGTTCCCGCCGGCGATTACTTCAACTCTTCACGCCTGCTGGTCATATGACGATTCCGGCATTCTTTCGCACCCCGAGTCAAGAGGGTTACATAATCGACTCGGCTAGTGACGCTGATCAAGAATATATGTACTCGGAGATGCCTCCTTCTGTCTGTTACATACATTTGCAAAAAACCAATATACTCTTTTTAACTTTTTCAATGAGTATAAAAAATGGGACATATTTAAGAAACCTGCAGAATAGTAGTGCACAAAAAAGTACTCACATCAGAAATTGCTGACCAACAAATTATTTATTATTGTCAAAACTGAGGAAGATACATAGATTTTATCGATTTGCCATGCCCCCAGTGGCCGTAACCAAAAAATTTTTGTGCGATCTTTGCTCTGACTGAACAAAGAGTATGTCGCTAGCTATAAGACCAAAGGAGATTAATCGATTTTATCGAAATGCCACGCCCCCAGTGTACGTGTGCTTAACATTTGTAAATATCTTTAAAGGTGGTGATCAGTGGTGATCCACCATCCAAATTTAGAGAATCTAGCTCTAAAACTGTGTCAGGTACAGATTTTCACGATTTGCAAGCCGGGAGTTGCTAGGGCCGTTGTAGTGGGCGTGGCCGGGATATCAAGGTCTGTCTTCGGGGGAGGTCACCAGCAATTTACATACCAAATTTGGTGACTCCAGCTGAAAAATTGTGGGAAATATACACGTGTTACGTGCTTTGCGGTATATCGATTTTTGCAATTACTGGGCCGGGAGGGTGCTCCGCCAAAAACTTTTTCTGTGATATTTGGGGGAGCTTTTCAGTAATATATATACCAAATATGGGGCTGTTCTAGTGGGCGTGGCCAGGATGTCATCAGCAATTGACATACCAAATTTAACGACTCTAGCTTTAAAATTGTGGGAAATGTTCATTTTTATCGATTTGCGACTTGAGGTGTATCGACATGTTATCGATTTTCCAGCCGTCTAGTGGGCTTGTAAATTGAATGTAGATTGCTGGTGACCTGCCCCAAAGGTGCGACCTTGAAATTCCGGCTACGCCCACTAAAACGCCCCCCCGCACATTCGTACAAAAAAGGAAATTCCAGCATTTCGCACCGTTTTTGAGCTTGAGTCACCATATTTGGAATATATATTACTGGAAAACTACCCCAAGCATCACAGAAAAGTTCCTGCGGCCGCGCTCCCTCCCACCGCCGTAATCAGAAAAATCCATCCTCAATAAGGCACAAGCCGCGAAAATCCATATCTCCCACAATTTTAGAGCTCAAGCCACCAAATTTAGTAAGCAGTTTTCTGATGACCTCCAGTAAATATACGCTCACTTCCTTTCCCACAAATTACAAAAATCTACATTTTTCCAAAACAACAATAATAATTAAGACCGTGAACGAGTATTGCGCAGTCTCCCAGTGGGTGAGGCAGAAAAATCTTAACACTTTGTCTGAAGCAGATAACTACAAGTTTATAGCCAAGTTTCAAGTCTCTGGCTTCAATTGCGCCGAAAAAAGTTGCATTAATCCGGACAGACGGACGGATAGCATGACGGACATTGCACAAACCCAATATACTAGTTTTCCTATGTGCTCTATCAACCATTGAGGTGGCTATGGCAGAAGGAGCAAAGAAAATTGTAGTGACGTCTGCATATTTCCCTGGCGACACCGACAACGCACCGACGATGGAGGTTCAGCAGCTCGTCGATTTCTGCCGAAGGATGAGCAAACGGCTTCTTGAATATCTTTTGTGTAGTCAATTACATGTATCAAATATAGGGTGCAAACTCACTTTTATAAACGCAATCAGGAAAAAGGGACTAGACCTTACTCTGGTTAGCAATTCTTTGTCCGATTTCATCAAAAATTGGCGGTTTACCACTCTTTCAGATCACAAGCACATCAGATTTTACGTCCCAGGCAGAGCCGAATTCCTTTCCAATTCTTTTAACACCAAAAAAATAGGAAAAAAAAAAAATTGGAACGTGTAAAAAGCCTTAGTGGCTTCGAAAGTTGAAAAACTTGCTGCCAGCCTTAACCCACGAGGGAGATAGAATTGGCGTCAAGAAAACTTCAAGATGTGCTTTTAATATCATAATAGTGCAGCCCTAAAGCCCCATCAGGCGAAACGTGAGGTTCCTTGGTGGAGCGAAGGCCTGGCCAATCAAAGGAAGGAGGTCAGAGGCTCTTTAACATGGCCAAGTCAAAATGAGATTCGTGGGGCACATACAGATGCGCGCTCACTGAGTATAATAGGAACATTGAACGCACCAAACGCGATACCTGGCGCACCTACTTCGAAAGAGCGGAGTCACTTCCAGAAGCAGTGAGATTGCAAAAAGTATTTATCAGAGGTTCATCTAATGGTGTGGGGCTCCTAAAAAGAACAGATGGTTCTTATACACAGTATCGACGGGAAACGCTAGAGATACTGCTTCAGGTGCATTTCCCTGGTTCTGTTATAAGCCCGGAAAATCCCTGTAATGAAGGGGATACTGAACCACCAGCTAGACGTGGTTACAGTCTATCGGGTGTTATCTTGGACACTGACAATCCCCTGCATCATACACAATTCGCCTACATCAAAGGCAGATCGACAGAGGTCGCTCTACATCAGATGATTGAAAAGGCATTCGAGGCGAAGGAATTTATTTTGTGCTCCTTCCTAGACATCGAAGGGGACTTCGACAACACTGGATATCTGTCAATAACCAGGGCATTAGCTTCTAGGGAGGTTGACTCCTTCTCTATTACTTGGATAGAGAGAATGCTTATGCAAAGTTCGCATCCGAGCGGTCAAAGGGTGTCCACAGGGTGGGTTCCTGTCTCCACTTCTTTGGTCTCTAGTGATATATTAACTACTGAACTATCGGAGCTAGGCATCGATACCACATGCAAATGACCTGGCAATAATACAATAAATTTCCGGAAAGTTCGGCACTCAATACGGCCCTAAGATTCTGCACAGATGTGGGTCTCAATATCATCCCACAGAAGGCGATTATCGTTCCCTTCGCGAAACGGTACAACATCGAAGTCGGACAGTCTCTGTTGTGACACTCCCTCACAAATAATAATATTAATATTTGAGAAAATTATCAGACAGAGAAATGAATGGTATTAGAATTGCTAAATTGGCAGTAAAAGAGTAATTTTAAGTTTTCTTGGAACAGATGAGATATCTCTCATCTCTCTTGCGAAATCATCAAAGCCCCAAATTTTCAAAATGTTTCCTTATCCAGACGAAAACAGAAACATTACATGATACATTTTTAGTAAAAAAAAGATAATAAAACTAACACAGCCGATACAAACGAGTAAGTAATAACAAGTGAGAACGTTGCAGTCGGAGGTAACCGACAGCGGATTACTCGTTCACAGTGCAAAAACAACTAAAACAGGTACCCTAGCATATAATTCCAATTGAAACTGAAGGAGTATAACAGAATTCTGCGGCTAGTGCCGAACTATATACAGATAATTTAACACTACCTATGTTAAAATTATCTGTTTATGTTATATTAAATATCTGTATATTTATGTGTGTATGTATATATATATACTTGACAGAGAATGCAAATAATTAAAAATAATAATTTTAGCTGCATTTTATACTGCACCACTGCACTACTAGTTGATCACGTTGTGACAAAACTTGCATGCAAATTCTTACAATTTTAAATAGTGTAGCAGTCAGCCTCTGTTAGCAGTCAGCCTCTAAGCAGTGACAACCAAATAAAAATAATTACAGAAAAATGCAATAGATGGCGCTAGCAATGTTGCACTGGCATCATTGGTGTTGTGTACATATCAAGTTTTGAACATTGCAGGCGCGGTAGTGGGCGTAGGTAAAAAATGTTGGATGCGATCTTTAGACTAGGTCATTGGCAATCTGTCGGTATACATTTTATGCATCTAGCTTTAAAAGTAAGGGAGATATATAGATTTAATAGAATTACCACGCCCCCAGTGGGCGCACCCCGAAAGCCGTAACACTTTTGTAAAATTTTGTGTTCATACAGATAGACGGATGGACAGCATGACGGACATTGCACAGACCCAACATACTAGTTTCACTTCGTGAACGGATATAATAAAAAAATAATAATAAAAAAAAGTATAACAGGTATTTTAATTTTAGAGCTCAAGCCACCAAATTTAGTAAGCAGTTTTCTGATGACCTCCAGTAAATATACGCTCACTTCCTTTCCCACAAATTACAAAAATCTACATTTTTCCAAAACAACAATAATAATTAAGACCGTGAACGAGTATCCCAGTGGGTGAGGCAGAAAAATCTTAACACTTTGTCTGAGGCAGATAACTACAAGTTTATAGCCAAGTTTCAAGTCTCTGGCTTCAATTGCGCCGAAAAAAGTTGCACTAATCCGGACAGACGGACGGATAGCATGACGCACATTGCACAAACCCAATATACTAGTTTTCCTATGTGCACTAGAACAATTAGAGTTACTTTAGATTTACTAATTAATTATGAATATCATTGTCTTACAGTTAATATAACTAAAACTTAATTAATATACAGTAACGTATTAAAACAATAAAAACGAAAAGACCACCAACTTCCTGCAGCTGCTCTGAAAGCTGCAAAGGTGTCCGCTCTGACGCCAAGGGCAAACGGGGTCACTTGGACGAAAAGTCAGCGGAGCTCTGCTTGTCTAAGAAACCGCAAAATACTTACTTGACAGCGCCATCGTACAGTCGGATGGCGAGCAGTGTCAAGCTCGGCTTCATCGCGGCTGATAGATCTTCAACTCTGACAGCGGAGCAAATGGCAACGCTAAAGGCGGCGATCTTATCGTCCACCCTGACGTGTGTGACGCCAGGTCTGAAGCCAAAGCTCGAGGGTGTTGTTCCGAGAACAGAGTGGCTTATGCTCGTCTGCTACGACAACAACGTAGCCGAGTGGGTAAGGACGAACTTATCAAGGCCGGCAGTTCGCTCGAAGTTCAGCGAAGTTGAGTTGGAGTAAAGCCAGTTCCCCCGAGCTGCCCAACGTGACTGTTCTGGCGCACATAGGTACCCAAAACGACATTAACAGCAGCCAATGGCGGTTAGTGCAGCGGACCACGAGTAGCGCCATGCTGCACTTAGCCATCATGGTGCATGAAGCGTCACTGCAGTCGCTGATTAAGTGCGCCACCATGTGCAGGATTTTCGCCGAGGAAAACATCAACATGGCTCTCCTCCAAGAACCATGGTTGATTGGTGGCCAGGGCCGAGGATTAAGATGTGGCTCATGTAAGTTGCAATATGACCGATGGGGTGGAAAGCCTTGCGCATCTATCCTTCTGGTTAAACGCTTCCCTCTAACAAACTTTATCTCTAGGGACCTAGTTTCGTCAACCATTGAGGTGGCTATGGCAGAAGGAGCAAAGAAAATTGTAGTGACGTCTGCATATTTCCCTGGCGACACCGACAACGCACCGACGATGGAGGTTCAGCAGCTCGTCGACTTCTGCCGAAGGATGAGCAAACGGCTTCTTGAATATCTTTTGTGTAGTCAATTACATGTATCAAATATAGGGTGCAAACTCACTTTTATAAACGCAATCAGGAAAAAGGGACTAGACCTTACTCTGGTAAGCAATTCTTTGTCCGATTTCATCAAAAATTGGCGGTTTACCACTCTTTCAGATCACCAGCACATCAGATTTTATGTCCCAGGCAGAGCCGAATTCCTTTCCAATTCTTTTAACCCCAAAAAAAAGAAAAAAAAAATTGGAACGTGTAAAAAGCCTTAGTGGCTTCGAAAGTTGAAAAACTTGCTGCCAGCCTTAACCCACGAGGGAGATAGAATTGGCATCAAGAAAACTTCAAGATGTGCTTTTAATACCATAATAGTGCGGCCCTAAAACCCCATCAGGCGAAACGTGAGGTTCCTTGGTGGAGCGAAGGCCTGGCAAATCAAAGGAAGGAGGTCAGAGGCTCTTTAACATGGCCAAGTCAAAATGAGATTCGTGGGGCACATACAGATGCGCGCTCACTGAGTATAATAGGAACATTGAACGCGCCAAACGCGATACCTGGCGCACCTACTTCGAAAGAGCGGAGTCACTTCCAGAAGCAGTGAGATTGCAAAAAGTATTTATCAGAGGTTCATCTGATGGTGTGGGGCTCCTAAAAAGAACAGATGGTTCTTATACACAGTATCGACGGGAAACGCTAGAGATACTGCTTCAGGTGCATTTCCCTGGTTCTGTTATAAGCCCGGAAAATCCCTGTAATGAAGGGGATACTGAACCACCAGCTAGACGTGGTTACAGTCTATCGGGTGTTATCTTGGACACTGACAATCCCCTGCATCATACACAATTCGCCTACATCAAAGGCAGATCGACAGAGGTCGCTCTACATCAGATGATTGAAAAGGCATTCGAGGCGAAGGAATTTATTTTGTGCTCCTTCCTAGACATCGAAGGGGACTTCGACAACACTGGATATCTGTCAATAACCAGGGCATTAGCTTCTAGGGAGGTTGACTCCTTCTCTATTACTTGGATAGAGAGAATGCTTATGCAAAGTTCGCATCCGAGCGGTCAAAGGGTGTCCACAGGGTGGGTTCCTGTCTCCACTTCTTTGGTCTCTAGTGATATATTAACTACTGAACTATCGGAGCTAGGCATCGATACCACATGCAAATGACCTGGCAATAATACAATAAATTTCCGGAAAGTTCGGCACTCAATACGGCCCTAAGATTCTGCACAGATGTGGGTCTCAATATCATCCCACAGAAGGCGATTATCGTTCCCTTCGCGAAACGGTACAACATCGAAGTCGGACAGCTTTACATCTGTGGGACACCCGTCGACCTCTCAAGTGAGCTCAAAAATCTCGGTGTAAATATGAATAAGATACTTAACTGGAACTCGCACTTAGACAAAACGTTGACCAATGTTACTCCAACCATGTGGGCATGGAACCAGCTCGTGTGCCTATTCCTCACGGGTGTCATACGTACATGTCCTACTGCAGCACTGGAGACAGTCTTAAGACTGAATCCACTGCATTTGCACATAAAGAAGGTAGCTTCGTTGAGCCTTCTGAGAATTAAACTCACAAATGGGTTGCTAGGACCAGGGCTAAATTTATGACTCTTATTCCAGACCACATGATGGCAACCCTTGCAATGATAGCATGCAGTGGTTCTCAGATGGATCAAAAACTAATTAAGGGGTTGGTGCGGGGATCACAGGACCCAACACAAAAATCTCGATTATAATGGGTACCTGGCCCAGTGTTTTTCAATCTAAGATCCACGGAATTGAGTCCTACTTCCGACATATCCTTGACAAGGGGATAAGAGGAGCCACCATAAATATTTTTTCAGATAGTCATTATTTGGAGTAAGTGGAAGTATCTATGCAGAGAATATGTTACTCCAGCACAGATAAGAAATTCCTCGACAAGGAATTTGTTTACCTTCATAAGGGAGGTAGAGCGTCTCTTGTCCCGTTCGGTCGCTGTGCCAAAATCTCTGTTGTGACACTCCCTCACAAATAATAATATTAATAAAATATTAATATTTGAGAAAATTATCAGACAGAGAAATGAATGGTATTAGAATTGCTAAAGGCAGTAAAAGAGTAATTTTAAGTTTTCTTGGAACAGATGAGATATCTCTCATCTCTCTTGCGAAATCATCAAAGCCCCAAATTTTCAAAATGTTTCCTTATCCAGACGAAAACAGAAACATTACATGATACATTTTTAGTAAAAAAAAGATAATAAAACTAACACAGCCGATACAAACGAGTAAGTAATAACAAGTGAGAACGTTGCAGTCGGAGGTAACCGACAGCGGATTACTCGTTCACAGTGCAAAAACAACTAAAACAGGTACCCTAGCATATAATTCCAATTGAAACTGAAGGAGTATAACAGAATTCTGCGGCTAGTGCCGAACTATATACAGATAATTTAACACTACCTATGTTAAAATTATCTGTTTATGTTATATTAAATATCTGTATATTTATGTGTGTATGTATATATATATACTTGACAGAGAATGCAAATAATTAAAAATAATAATTTTAGCTGCATTTTATACTGCACCACTGCACTACTAGTTGATCACGTTGTGACAAAACTTGCATGCAAATTCTTACAATTTTAAATAGTGTAGCAGTCAGCCTCTGTTAGCAGTCAGCCTCTAAGCAGTGACAACCAAATAAAAATAATTACAGAAAAATGCAATAGATGGCGCTAGCAATGTTGCACTGGCATCATTGGTGTTGTGTACATATCAAGTTTTGAACATTGCAGGCGCGGTAGTGGGCGTAGGTAAAAAATGTTGGATGCGATCTTTAGACTAGGTCATTGGCAATCTGTCGGTATACATTTTATGCATCTAGCTTTAAAAGTAAGGGAGATATATAGATTTAATAGAATTACCACGCCCCCAGTGGGCGCACCCCGAAAGCCGTAACACTTTTGTAAAATTTTGTGTTCATACAGATAGACGGACGGACAGCATGACGGACATTGCACAGACCCAACATACTAGTTTCACTTCGTGAACGGATATAATAAAAAAATAATAATAAAAAAAAGTATAACAGGTATTTTAAGTCAAAATAATAATGAGGCCCGCTTTCACATCTTGCCAACAAAGTCACCTGTAGTTATAGTATACTTTATAATAAAAGCAGCCTTTAACTATTTTCGTTCCCACAACTTGATTTTAACATAACATAACATAAAATTTTCAATTTGTGACAATGTGTCATCTCGGGGCTCCTAAGTGGGCCACACTTTAGCAAATGCTGCCAATTTGAGTAGAAAATGTGGTTAGTCCGTTCAAAAAAGTTGTTTGACAATTGAGTGTGAATTGTGCTTATTTGGTGAATCGAGCAAATAAAATAATGTCTCGAAAGAATTGGAAATAGAATCAGATTGCCATATTTGTCAACTCGGTGTTTTACAATTATATTGTGATATCTGCCCTACAAGTTATCACCCTGATTTAACTAAATTTTTGATGTGAAAATCAAATGTCTCTTATCGGCAAATTTATACACTCTGTAAGGTTGTCGGCAAGGTGTGAAAATGGGCCTGAATGCATTAACACCAAAATAAATAAAAACTTTGAGATACATTTATTGAACCAAACATAATCACTACACGAAACCAAAGAAAATATAAATACTAAGATGAGTAACGCGCATACATTTAAATGCCAGCCAAAATTATTAAACCAAATTTGTTTGCTCTAGCTCTAATAGTTTCTGAGATATGCTCAAAAAGTCAAGTTATCGATCATTTGAAATGAACTTGATCTGCGTATGGTATATACGAACTTAAAAGGTCGAAGTTCAGCTCTCGAGCTCCCGTAGTCTCTGAAATCGACGCGTTAATACAGATGGACGGAGCTAAATCGACTCGGACAGTGATGCTAATCAAGATTATATAAGTTAAATTTTAATTATTCTCCTAACTTGTGCGATGTCACTAAGTTATAAGAGAGTTTGTTTATTTATGTCCGAGCTGGTTTATTCTTTAAATCAAACTAAAACTAAGTACAGAAATATTCGTTGAGCTAAGCTAGCCATGTGACCTATATTCGCTGATACAGCACTTTCTCCAAGCGGATCGTATTTCAGACAGCCAGTGCATGGGAACGCTGAGTGCAACATTGTTATTATTTTTTCTTTTTCTGCATGATCATGCAGCTGTTGGCCGGATGTGTTAGCTCCTCCTTCGCTAAGATTAAGGCCTTCCTCGGTTTTCCTCATGCTGTCAAAAACAATCCTTAGGGAAGATTGGTGGTTAGCTCTGTTCCGTTTTTGGTACATGTTCAGGATAAAGAATCCAATAACTAGGATGAAAATGATGGATACGCGGAGCATGGCAGGCCTTGTTGTAAACTTTTCTTGTATGTCGCCCATGTATCGCAGATGTTCGATGTTCAGCCTTTGCAGATATGGTGATATTAGGAGCGTGGCTGAACCTGGGTGTCTTCTGTCTTCTGACGATATTCTTCATGTCCCTTAACAGAGACCCATTTATGTCAACTTCGTTATCAAATAGCAGCAGGAACGTTGCATTGATGATTTTCTCTGTACTGTTGCCAATTTTTATTGTAGCGCTTATATATTATGATGATCCCGTCGTCCACTACTTCTAACGGCTCTAGGTGACTGGGGCGAGTGTAGTTGTTGCACGCATGTCGTGAGGGGTAGCTTCATGTATGTTGACGTGAGCGTAGCAATGCAGTTTCCGATTGGCAGGATGGCAGTCTGCGACGGTATTGTTTTCAGCGGAATGAGGTATTGTACCGTTGTGTTGAATAGGAAACAGAGTGATCTTTTTACAAACTAAACTGGGATCGGGATATTTAATTATAAAATGTAAAAAAAATTATGTTCAAATAAAACATTGACATAGTCTTCCATTAAATCAGTTACTGTTTTACTTGTAGAGTGCTCATTTAATATTTTACCAAATCTTTAGAATCAAGAATAGCGGGGTTTATAATTTTAATCTTTTCGAGTGTAACTGACAACATTAAAGTCTCAAGTTTTAATTAATTAATTTATTAAATTGTTCATGTACTCTTGTGTTTATAACTGCCTGTCTGTCTATCGATTCGATTGACTTTTGTTGATTGAATTTTAGTTTCTCAAAATCTTTGATGTCGGGGGTCCCAGCAACTACGTTCAATGCGGTTCCGAGAATATTAATACTTCATGTATGTCAATGGTTAATGTTAACAATTTCTAAAAGTGTTTTTATATGACCTATTCTAATATTTTTTTTCATATGAGATTGGGGAAAATGGTTCATAAGCAAACTTTTTTCCTCGGCTATTTCCGAGTATGTGGTTAAGTTCGATGAGTGTCTGAAATTCTTAAAGTTTTGCCAGATAGTTGAATTTTCGCCATTAGGGGGATGTAATCCAAGTTTGAGTAATCTGTTAGCTTGACGGTTATTAATGTTAAGAAAAGTAGCACAGTCGAAAGCATAAGTCAAAATATAAAATATAATAAGAAATGAAATAAAAACTTATCTTAAATTGTCCTAATGGACCTCCCTCCCCTTTATTAGAGCAGTTGTTCTCAAGTCATCTTCTATTGTAACTTTTTCGTACAGGGGCGTAAGTTTGTTGCCTAGCATTTTATTTATTTTTGTGAGTACTATATCACTTACTTGGAAGGTTCTGTTTCGCCTTCTCTCGTTATGTCGTTGTAGCTGCAGTTCCTGGGTTCTAATAATTTTATGCTTTATTTCTGCTTCCAATTCTGGTGATGAAGAGTGTATTGCGTCAATTGGTCTCTTGTTTATGATAGAGTGTATTGTCTTCTTGTATTCTTTTGTTGACTGAAGTAGTCAGTGGTCCTGATAGTGGCCACCACTGACGTATTGTAGGGAAGTGCTTCTTCCGGATCCGCAAAAAGCCTTTGCCTTCTTAGCCTCTTAAGAAATACGTCTTTTAACGTATCAGGCGCATCGGCGCAATCAACATTTGTAAAGTTAACGTCCGCGCACCTGTGGAACTCGATTGGTTCCGTTACTGAGCCACATTTGTGTTGGCCAGAGGAAAGACAAAGCGACACTCCTGCTTGCGTGAGTAGGTCAAGCCCTATGATTCCATCAAATGTCGACAAATCAGGGAGCAAAAAGAATGTGGCCTTTTGGGCGAACAAAGATACGAGGCACTTATGTGTGATCGTAGAGGTGCCGTGATTCGAGTGAGTGGAGAAAGAAGAATTTACTGGGCGCACACCTTTTAGACTGTTATGTGGTCTAATGTAGTTTTTGGAAGCGCCCGTGTCGATGAGGAATCTCATCTGGATTCCTGCTACTCTTCTACAAATGTAGGGAGCTTCCCCTAAAGAATTGACAATGTCCGAGTCATAGTCGCTACCATTGTCGTCGGTGACTTGCCGTTCCGCTGTTGCAGCAGCGTTAGCATAAGCCCCTGGGTCTTGATCCGGACACACGCAACGCATCATCTCTAAACTTTGTACAGAGCGCTTGTGCCACGCTTGGCTCATAAGACATGTTGACCTTATTGGTGATGGGAGTAAGCTTTTTCTCCACCTCGTCGTAGTATTGTAAAATTGTTAACGAGCCCTGTGTAAGGGTGCTCATTTCTTGTTCTATAACATGAATGCCTCTCTTGTATCTGTTTGTGAAATCGAGACGATTTATTATCGCATCAAAATTCATTACTGTGCCAAACTGACCCAAGACGCCGTCAGCTACCCCTCTAATTGTAGTTTGTAAATCGACTCAGTTCGTCGTCCTGATCAAGAATATATACACTTTATGGGGTCGGAGATGCTTCCTTCTGCCTGTTACATACATTTGAACAAAACCATTATATCCTTTTACCCATTTTCAATAGGTTCAGGGTACACACGAAACACAATGCCTAAGCTTAACTCTGTTTGCTTTGCCCACTTTGTTACTTAAGCTTCACTAGCTTCTAGTGATGATGGCAGCGAGGAGGTGCTCTTCTACTCAGCCGGCGTAAGATCCACGGCAGGGATACTCTTAGTCCATAAATCGATCCCGCAACCAATGATTCAATTCACAGTCTAAGCACTTGGGCAGCAGAATCTGAGCGTTATGGATGCGAGAGATTGGGCAATATATCGAGTGGGCGGTATAAAACAATTACAAATCCTTTTTTTGCCAACCCAAAAATATATATATTTGGGAGCCTACCTTTTTTGGTGCTGTTGCTCAAGCGCTGTAGCAGGTTTAATGACCACATACGGGGTTGATGTATATCCAGCCTCAATTGATAGTGTCTGATTTTGGTTAGATACACGAGGTTGCAGCACATTAGGGTTCGATCGGCACGCAGTGGTGCGTAAGCAAAGTGGGTATGAAAAGAGAGTGGCTGCAAGTGCACGCCTTCTTTTTATAGGGCTAAATGCAAAAGCTCTTACTGGAAATAATGAAATGAGCCGCGCTGATAAGATTTGTAATGAGAATTACACAGTTCTGGTGAGAGAGCTAGAGTTATAATCGGCTGTCTCTCGGGCAAGCGCAAGCGTCATAAAGCTCTCATTTAAGCCTGAATAGCTAAGCGTAGCCTAATAAGTCTTTTATCGCTTTTACTGCGCAGGTGACACATTTGTCACAAACGATTTGCGCTGAAAGCTTTAATTGACCATTACACCACCTGATA